>JAJMZS010000298.1:0-114227 GCA_023807205.1 Isotricha prostoma | reverse complement strand
AATCCCCAATCCCCAATCCCCAATCCCCAATTTTTTCCAAAAGAAGTCATTTTTTATTTATACATTTATAATTATTTAATTTAAATATAAAAAATTTTATTCTAATTTTAAAAAATTGTATTATAATTTTTATTAAAATTTAATATAATATTTGGGATTATAACAATTTTCTATTTTCAGAAAATAATAAAAAATTTAAAGACATTCTTATTTTCTAAATATTTTATCTTTTTCTTCATATATATTTTGATTTCTAATTCCCGCTAATTCATTAGAACTTTTTTAAAATTTTATTAATAAATAATAATTTAATTAATTTGTTTAAACAAATTTGATATCTTATATCCTTTTCAATGTCAAATTCATAGGATAATTATTAGAATTATTTTTAAAAAGAAAGAAATTAAGAAATAATACAAAAGAAAGATTAAAAAAATAAAATGTTTTAAAAAATAAAATAACATGTATTTATTAACAAATATTTAATGATTATATTATTTTTAAATTCACCATTTTCTCATTTTTTTATTGTTTTTCTCCTTTTTTTTTTCTTGAAGTTTTTTTATTAAGAAGATTTTCAGCGTTTTTAAATTCTTCTTCATTTACTTTTCTATCTCTTTTAACAGGAACAGAAAATTCTTTTTTTTTTGTTTCTCTTTTCTTTCTTTCTTTTTTAGGTTTTTCTTCAGTTTTTTCTTCTTTTTTTTCATGTTTTTTCTCAGTTGATTTTCCTTTATGTTTTGATTTAGGAGTTTTTTTATTTTCTTTTTCTTGATTTTCATCAGTTTCTTCTTTTTTTTCTTTTTCTTCTTCTTTTCCTTCTTTTTCTATATCCATTTTTTCTTTTTCTTCATTTTTTTTTTCATTTTTTTCATCTTTTTCTTTTTTGTCTTCATTTTTTTCTTCTTTTTCTTCATTTTTTTCTTCTTTATCTTCTTCTTTATCATTTTCATTTTTTTCTTCATTTTCTTCTTTTGAATTTTTTTCATCATTTTCTTTTTTTGGTGTTTGATTATTTAAATTTTCTTTTTGTTCTTCATGAGTTTCATTTTGTTTTGTTTCTTCTTCTTCTTTTGGAATTTCTGGTTTATTTTCTTCTGTACTCATAATATAATTTTATTTTTTGATAAATCAACCGCCTTATATTATAATCTTAAAGGAATTTATTTTTTATTAAGCATGTAAATCTAATTGTTAATGATGCTTTTTATTTTTTATTTTTTGATTAGGGATTAAAAAATTGGAATTTAATTAATAAATTCCAAATATATTTTTTTATTAAAATAAAATAATTTCTTCTTTTAAATTTATATTTTTTTTTTAAAATAAATAATAATAAAATAAAAATGGTTATTATTAAGATAGAGAAGCAATAATATAAAAAGCAATAAAATTAGTTAGCACTAATAATATAAAATCTATATTCGCCCTATATTTATAAATTAAATTGATTTTAAACTAAAATTTACTCTAAGTGTATTATTAAATTTTAATTTAGAAACATCATCTCTTATTTTATTAAAGAAATTATTCTCTTTTAAAAATGAATATTTATTAGTAAGACCATATTTTTCATAAAATTCATTTTTCTTTTTAATAAAATATTCTCTATTATATAAATTTGTATCATGATTTCTAGAATAAGTTTTTAATTTATAAATAGTATTATATATATTTGGAACAGTTTTAATATTATTTAAATTATGATAAGAATATGATTTTTTTTGATATGGTTCAATTACTTCACAAAATTTTTTAATTCTCTTTTTACTATTATTATTAATATTTTTATTATTATTATTTTCTTTTTGATTTATACTTTTAATTATTTTTTGATCTTGTTTTAATAGAGTTAATTTATCACAATTTATTAATTTTGGAACAAATAAAGGAGAATTATGTAATAAAGTTCTTTTTGATATTACATTTAATACTGGAAAAGGTTTATTAAAAATGATATTTCTTTCTTTTTTTTTTGGGAAAAAAATATTATCTAAATGTTCAGAAACTGTAACTCTATGAGTTAAAAGAGCCATACCATCAAAAGAATCTTTAGAATTATCACATTTCAAAATCTGATTGATTTTCCTTTTTTTAATTTTAGAAACATTAATCTTAGTTAAAAAATCTTTATTAAACTTTATTTCCATTTTATAATAATAAAAAAAAAAATTCAAAAAAAAAAAAAAAAAAAATACTTTTTTTCAAAAAAAAAATAAATAAATAAAAAAAAACCCAAATAAAAAGCACAAAAAAAAAAAAAATTAAAACCCACTTACTCCCAAATTTTAATAGTTTGATCCATTGAACCACTAGCAATATTTCCATCACCAAGAACAGCAACAGCAGTAACACCTTCTTCATGATCTTCTAAAGTACAAATAATTTCTTTACTTTTTAAATCCCAAACAATTAAACTCCAATCAGTAGCTCCACTTACAATTCTATCATTTCCAATAAAACCAATACACATAATATGACCAGTATGACCTTCAAGAACAAATTCTTGTTTTTTATTTTCCCAATCCCAAACACGAACAACATTATCATAACCACCACTTAATAATTTTTTACCATTTTCAATTAATTTTAAACATTGAACTCCTTGAACATGACCTTCTAAATCAAATAAAAATTCTTTTTTTGTAATATCCCATACTTTAATTTTATAATCATTACCTCCACTAAATAAATGTACACCATCATAATTTTCTAAACAAATAACTTCTTCTTGATGACCTTCTAAAACAGCAAATTCTAAATCTATTTTTTCATCACCAAAATTATTATCCATTGGTGATAAATCATAAAATTTAATTGTTTTATCACCAGAACCAAGTGCGACTTGAGTATCAGAAATTTGTTTAATACAAGAAAAAGGCATATTTGCATTATATGATGTAATTTCTTTACCTGAATTAATATTCCATTGTTTAATTGTTTTATCTCTTGAAATTGATACTAATTTTTCATTTGTATATTGTATTACATCAGTTACTGCATCAGTGTGTCCTTTATAAATGAAAATTGGAGTTTTTTTTGTTTTTATATCATCTGTTACTAAATCCCATAATTTTAATGTTGAATCTTGACTACATGATACTACTTTTCCATTTTTTAAAATTAATAATTTTTGTACCCAATCATCATGTGCTTTTATTGTTCTTATTACTTTATATTCATCTCTTTTTTCATCTGGAAATTTTACTGATTTTGTATTTGGAGCTTTTTCCTTTTTTGGTTCTTCTTTTACTTTTTGTTTTTCTTCTGGTTTAAATTGAGATGATTTTACTTCTTGTTTTTTTGGCTCTTCTTTTACTTTATCTTTTGATTGAGATGTATTTTTTGTTGATTTTTTTGGAATTGATTTTGATTGAGTTTTAGGTGCTATTTGGGGTTTTGTTGATGATGATTTTGGTTTTGATTTTGATGTTTTTTTTGCTGCAGTTGCTTTTTTCATATTTTTTTTATATTTAATATTATTATTATATTTAATTTTTTACTTTTAGATTTAAATTATTTTTTATTACAGGAGTTAATTTCTATTAATAATATTTTTATGAACTCTTTTCTTTGATTGATTTACCATCCAATTCTTTTAATTCATTTATAGATTTATGTACGTATTTAAACTCAGAACTGTCATCAAAAAATATTATAAAGAATGAAATAATATTAGTAAAAATTGAAATAGAATAAATCAAATAATAAAAACCTATTTTATCAACTAATTTTAAACCACATGTAAAATAAAGGAATAAACTTCCTATAATTGAAGAAATTCCTTTACAAAAACTACAAATTTCAAATAAATAGACACACCAATCAAAATCAAAAATATTTTCTAAGTAAATATTTGTAATTTCTTGATTTAAGATAAATAAAATACCAATTGTAACACTGAATATAATTTCATAATATTTTTGTATAAATATTGCATATATACATATTAATATAGAAAGGAGAGATTTTATAAATATTAATATCCTATAATTAGTTTTATTATTATAATTATTATCATTATTATTATTATTATTATCATTATTATTATTTTTATTTATTAAATAAAAAATAAAATAGAATACTCCACTTATTAAACTTGTCCAAGTAATCATTTTATATGATGTTATGACATTTATTTTTTGATTAATTACAAACATAATAAAACTAGAAAAAAGAATTTCTTCTGAAAAATTCATAAACAAACAAGAAATAAAAAATTTTATGAATCTAAATGAATATTTTGCTTTGTTTAAATTATCGAAAAACATTTTTTTATTTATTTCTTCTTTTTCTCTTATAAATGGTTTATATATAATTGGAAATGCTAATAAAGGAATCATCACTACAAATTCATTTTTTCCATAATAAATTTTTTTTTCTACTTCTTCATCAACTGGATCATCATTATTCTCATTTAATTTAGAAACATCCATATTTATTGATAAATCATTTTTTTCTTCTACTCCTTTATAATTTACATTAGTAATAAATAAAAATGATATTAACATTTGAATACTTAATAATAAAGCATAATAAAGTATTATTTTATGTATGTTTCTTGATAAAACAAATGGAAAGTATTTTCTATCTAAAATATCATTGTCAACAAAAGTATCATTTATAATATTAGTATACATTAAAATAAATAATGTATATAATTTTGAAACAACACAAGAAATAAGTCCAAAAATCATAGGTACTTTATAATTGTTTTTTTCATATGATGACATATTATACATTGAATATGAAACATTTAATCCATAACAAAACCCAATTATTAATATTAAAATAAATAAAATCAAAGTGGAAGGGTCTAATAAATAATATAATAGCCAAGCCATTATTTGACATAAATTTGAAATTAATAAAACAAATTTAATAGATATTTTTTTCTTATTCTTAATTAAAATATTAACAAAAATTGTTGAAAAATTAACTGATAATATAAAAAATGAATATATAAATAAGTTATTTTCAAATCTTATTATTCTTTTATAATGCCTATGATAAGATATTAATATATGGGATAATATTATAATAGATGGATTAAAACTCATTGTAATAGTAAGAATTGATGTTCCTATATAATTTAGAACTTTTTTGGAATCCATTTAATCACTTTAAATTATTTATGAAATATTTTTTATTTAAAAAGAATATATATTATATTAGATGTATAATAAATTATGTGAATAAAATTTCTTTTTTTTATATTTTCAATTTTTATATAAGCATTTTATTTTTAAATTAGTTTAATATATTCAATTTATAAATATTATATATATATATATATTCAAATATCATTTTTTTAATTCATTTTTTGATTAAATCAATTATCAATATTAAATTTAAATAGTTCATCATTTTCTAAATTATTATTATTTGAATTCTCTTTAAATTTTGTTAATTCCATATTTAAAAGGAAATTTTCACTTTGAAGTGAGTCTATTATTTTTGAATTTTGTTCTTCTTGTATCTTCAATTCATCTATTTGGAAATTTAATTTATTTAAATAGGATTTTTCTACCATTAAATAGTCACTTTTAATATCAAAATTCTTTGCAAAAAAATTTTTTATTTCTTGATTTGTATTTATAAATTCTTTGATTATTTCATTTGACATTTTATTTTTATTTTCTTCTAAATTTGATTGTTTTATAAAAAATTGAGCTATTGATTTATACACTTCAATTTCTTGTTTCATTTTTTTATTTTCTGATAATAATTCAAATATTTTAATTTTATCTAACATTGAATTTGAATTTTTATATTCTTTTAAAAAAGAATCTTTATTATTTAAACTTTCTAAAATATTTTTCATTTCATTTTCATAAACTTCTTTTTGTACTAAAAAATTCTCAATTAAACTCATTGAAGTCATATCTAAAAATTTAAAATGTTGATTTAACTCATCTTCAAAGGAAAATAATTTATTAATTTTTTCCATCAATTCCTTTAATTCAGTTTGATTTTTATTTTCACTTTCCTTTTTATTTTTTTTATCATTACTTTCATTATTATGATTATACATTTTACTCTTTAATAAATTATCCTTTTCCTTTAATTGAATTTTTAAATTATTAATTTCTTTATTTAAATTTTTAATTTCTAATTTTAACATCTTAACATTATCATTAACATTTTCAATAATTTCAACTTTATTTTTAATCATTTTAGCTCTTTGAATAAATTGTAAAGTACTTTGTGTTTCATTTAAATGAGCAAAACTTTGAGAAATATTTCCAATTATAACAGTTTTAGAATTTCCACCAATAGAATCTTTTAAATAATAAGTTAATTTACTATCTCTAAAAGGAATAAATTTAGTTTTTCCTTCATTATATTCAATAACAGCATTAATAACATTACCTAAAATAGATAAAGATTTATTAATCATTCCAGCTTCTTTAATTCTTTCTCCAATTGCATTAGTATATTTTTGTCTTTCACTACCAGCTAAATCAATTAAATGTAATCTTGAATTTCTACTAATAACAATACCTTCATTAATTTCAAAAGAAGATTCTAAAAATAAAGAATAAATTAAATGACTTCTTGAACTTTCACCATTCATATTTGTTGATGCAACATGTCTATTTTTTAATCCTAACATTAAAGCTTCTTTTGCATTTTTATCTGAATCAATTGTAATTTCTGTTAAATTTTCTATATACATTCCTCTTTTTAAATCTTCTCTAATTGTTAATTTTTCATCTGAATTATTATTATTTTCACTTAATAAATCTATTATTTGTTCTTGATATAATTCAATACAAGAACATGAAATTGTATAAGTTATTTGTTTTGGATTTTCTTTACAAGAATTTTTGATAATATTTTCTACTTCATTTGAATTATTAAAAAGATAATTTAAAATATTTGGAATTAAACCATGTTTTATACTTTCAGTATCAAATAAACAATCAAGTGGTCCCATCATTGTATATGTTTTTCCACTTCCTGTTTGTCCATAACAAAAAATTGCTGAATTATATCCATTTAAAAATGATTTTAATATTGGAAGTCCTATATTGTTAAATATCTCTTTTTGAGTTATTGAATCTTGGAAAATATTATCAAATGTATATATATGATTGTCATTATTTTTTAGAGATATTGATTTGTTATTATTTGTTATTTCTATTGAATTTGATATTAATTTTTTCTCGTTTTGATTTAATGGTTTACAACGAATATAACATGTTATACTTTCTACTTCTGAATTTTTATTTGACATAGAATATATTAAATATTTTTTAATTCTTTATTTATTAATTAATAATTTCTTTTAAAAAATAAAAAAAATAAGTTAAATCAATTCAATTTTTTATTTTTTTAATTAAATATCTATACAAATAATTTTTGTGAAATATATTCAAATTATAAAAATTTTAAATAAAATAAATTATGAGAAAAGTAATTCCCATTAAAGAATTTTCAAAAATTCAAATACCAAAGTAAAATAATAATATTAAAAATAAAATAATATTAAATTAGATTGAATTTTAAAAAAAAAGAACTTAAATCAGAGCAAAGTACTCATTTTCAAACTGCAAGACTTCCTCAAACTGAAGGATTAAGTTATACATTTAAAGTTTTCCATGATAAAGTTAAAAAATCGAAAATTGATTCAAATAATTATATATATGATTTAGATAATACAATGAATATTAATTTAGAAATGATTCAAAATATTTTATCATCAATTAATTTAAATACAGAGAATAAGAAAAAGTTATATGAAAAAATAAAGAAAATTAAAGAACTATTTGAAAAAAAACAAAATTTAAAAAAAATAAAAAATCAATATCAAAGTAAAATTCTTCTACAAAATCAAATATTACAAGAAACAAAAAGAGGGAAAGAAGAAAATTTAAATTATTTAGATGAAAAGTCAGATGAATTAATTAATGGTTTAGAAAAAAAATTATTGTGTATTAAAAAATTTCAAAAAAAATTTGATGAAGTTCAAATATATATTCAAAGAGAATGTTTACATTTTAATAAATGGAGAAAAAAATATGAAGAATTTGAAATTTTACCTTTTATTCTCAAAAATGAAAATTTATTAATTACACAAAACAATATTTTAAATGAAATAAAACTTTTAACTAACCAATTTTATATTGTTTCAAAAGAAAATTATTATTATACTATAAAAACAACTCAAAGTAATAATGTAAAACAAGATGAAGATTTTAAATTAAAGGATTTAATTTCATTATTATCATCAAAAAATAAATTAATTCAAGATAAAATAAATAAATTAAAAAAAGTTTTAAATAAACCAATTTCAATTTATAGATTAAACCAAATTACTGATAATTATAAAAATCAAAATTATTTAAATATTATTGATGAAGATGTTCGAACTTTAATTAATGTTTCTTTATTAAATAATTCTAAAGCTACTGAATTTTTAAATATCAATAATACTAAAATAAGTAATAATTTTGGATGGGATATATCTTGTATTGATAACAATGATTATTTATAAAGCAATTATATTCATATGTAAATATATAAATCATAATAATTTGTTTTTTATCAGGTTTTAATATAAATTAAATAAAAAGAACAGCTATTTGAAAAAATATATATAATATAAATATAATAAGTTTATTTATTTTAAAAAATATAAAAAAAAGTTGAATAAAAAATAAATGAAAAAAAAAATAAAAAAAATAATAAAAAATAAAAGTAAAAAAAAATGGGAGCTTGTTGTGGAGCAGATAGATCATATATATCAGAAGAGATAACAAGATGTTCATCAATCCCAGAAATTCAAACATACTTAGCATTAAAATTAAAAGAAGCAAATGCAGAACAAGAAGAATTAAAAGCATATTTAAAAGATAAAAGTAAAAAACCAACAATGATTGATATAACAGGATTTAAAGATGTAGATATTGAAAAAAGAGTTCCTTATTTAGATGAAATGAAAGATTGTATTTTAAGAGTTCATGATTTACTTAAAAGTAATCCTGATATTGATTTACAACAAACAAAAAATAAATTAGTTGAATTATATAATATGTATACTTGGTTATATGATGATGAAAAAAGATATGAAAATTGGATGTTTAATTTTAAACAATTTGTTGAAACTAATGATTTTGAAAAATTAAATGTTGAACCTTCTAGAGGAACTATGCCTGTTAAAGGAAGTAAAACTTTGAAAAATTATTTGGATAATGAAGAGAAGAAAAAAAATAATGAAGTTTAATATTTTGATTTTATATTTTTTTTGATATTTAATTTTTTATTTTGCTTTTTTTAAATTTTTTTAGTATTATTGAATTAGTTGTTTTTTATAAGAATAATTATAATGTAAAAATTAATTTATTTTTATTTTTAGTTAGTACATTTATTTTTTAGACAATTTTTAAATAGAAATTATTATTTCAAATAAAAATTGAATAAGAATAAAATGTTAATCAATTATTATACTTGCTATATTTTATATATTAGGTGTTATTTTAAATATCTTTTTATATTTAATAAAATAAATTATTTAATAAAAGGAATAAATAGAGATATAAAAATTATATCCAATTTTCTAAAAAAATTTATAACAACAAAAAATAAAAGAAATATCAAAACAAGTAATAAAAATAAAAAATATAATAATTAAAAAAACATGTACAATCAAGGAGGATTACCAAAAAGACATAAATTACAAAAAACAAAAGAATACATAAAAGCAAATAATATTAGAACAAAATTATTAACATTTTGTGATAAAGAATGCAAAAAGTACGAAACAAGTAATTTGAGAATAAATTCTAAAACAACTGGAGATTATTATAAAAAATTTTTATCGAATATTGTAATAACATTAAGAACAAAAAATATTGTTTCAGTTTCAAAAAAAAAAGTTTCTTTTTTAAAAGAAGATGAAGATATAACACATAATTCAATAGATTTAATTAATAAAGGTCTTGTTTTCGAATGTAAACATCATTATAATATATTTAAAGAAAGAGAAAAAATTGTTTTATCAAAATCTTCTCATAAAAATTTACTTTCAAGTATAAAAGAAAATCAAAGTTTAAGTTCAACAACATCTTCACCTTGTTCATGTTCAACTGAAGATAAATCTTTTTTAATAATAAATTTAATTAAAAAAAAAGAAAATTCAAAAGTATATTTTGATTATTTACACACATTATATTTTTAGTTTACATAAAAATAGTTATAAAGGACAAATTATTTCTGAAATAACACTTGAACATAAAGATAATAATGATAAATGTCATGAACATTATTATAATCTTAAAAATAATAATTCATCTAATAATTACAATAATAATAATAATAATGATAATTATGAAAATTATCAATATTATCATCATGAACATTTTATTAATGAAAATCTTAACAAATTTTACAAAGCAATTAATGATAATTTAGAAAGTGTTAATCATTTAAGTAATTCTTTTTTACCTAAAAGGAAATATGTTTAAATAATAAAAAAAATTCTTTTAAATTATATGTATATTGTAATATTATTTGCCTTATAAATAATTATATAATTTTGTTTTATTCAGAAAATAATATTAGTTGTATTACATAATTAATTTGAATCAACTTTAGAGTATGTGTAAAAGGATAAAAGTGATTGAGTTGTAAATTAAAATTAATTTAATGTATTAAATTGAAGTATTTAATTTTTAATATAAAAATTTAAAGGTAAATATTATCTAAATTTTATATTACTTAAATAATATTATTCCCAAAAATAAAAAAAAAATAAAAAAAATAAAAAAAAATATATTCTAAATAATGAACACAAAAAGCAAAAACAAAAGTAAAATATAAAAAAAAAACTAAAAAAAACCTATTTTATATAACATAAAAAACAAATATAGAAAAAAACAAAAAAAGGAACAATAAAAACCTTCAAAAAAAGTCAATAATAAACATAGAAGATTTTTTTCCAGAATCAGACCAAATAAAAGAAATAGAAAAATCTCAAACACAAAAATCTCCTCCAAAATTAAAACCTCAAAACTTTACATACTACAATCAAAAACAAGTAAATCCTCCAAAATATACAGACAGTGACAATAGTGAAGATGAAGGATTAAGTGACTATAAAATAAATGGTTATCATCCAGTTCATGTTGGAGAAATATTATTAGATAGATATATAATTATGCAAAAATTAACTTTTGGTCATTTTTCTACTTCTTGGTTATCTTTAGATGTTAAATATAATAATTATGTTTGTATTAAAATACAAAAAAGTGCTCAACAATATATTGATGCTGCTTATGATGAAGTTGAATTACTTCAAGAATTAGAAAAACATAATTTTGAAAATGAATGGATTGAAAGTTTAAATTTATATTATAAAGATGATTTAGATAAAATTAAAAATGGTATTAAAAGAGATCATTCTAATGTTGTTCAGTTATTAAATTCTTTTATTTATCATGGACAAAATGGAAAACATTTTTGTTTAGTTTTTGAAATTATGGGAGTTAATTTAATGGAAATTATTAAAAGATATAATTATAAAGGTATTCCTATTCCTTATGTTAGAATTATTGCTAAACAAATTTTAATTGGATTGGATTTTTTACATAGAATGTGTAATATTATTCATACTGATTTAAAACCAGAAAATATTGTAGTTTGCTTAAATGATAATGAATTAAAGGAAATTAATGAAAATGGTTTTTTTGATGTTTCAAAATTAAGAAATAAAAAAGTTAAAAAGAGTAATAATAAAAAAAATGATGATAATGATTCTAGTTCAACTGATACTACTAATACAAGAAATAATGCAACTGGGAAAAAATTAAAAAAAAAAAATCAGAAATTTAAAAAGAAACAAATTAAAAAATTAGAAAAACAAGGTTTATCAAAAGAAGAAATTGATAAACAAATTATTGAAATAATGGCAAAAAAAAAAAGTGAATTATTACAAGAAAAAAAAATAGAAGGTGATATAGATTTAAGTAATTTTAATATAGATGATTTTATTGAAAGACCTCGTTCATTAAGTGTTCCAAAATTAATATTAAAAAATAATTGGAGAGATGAAGATGATAAAAATAAAGAAAATAAAGATCATTATGAAAATATGAAAAATAATATAGAACAATTAGAAAATTATCAAAAAGAAAGAAGAAAATTAATAACAAATATAAATTATAGAAAAGAAATAATATTACGTCATAAAATGTTAAAAGAAGCCAAAACAGAAGAACAAAAACTTTTAGTATACAAAGCAATAAAGGAAAAAATAAATAAAAAAGGACCAGAAATAGATTCAAATATAAAAGTAAAAATATCAGATTTAAGTAATGCATGTTGGATAAGTCATCATTATAGTACATGTATACAAACAAGACAATATAGATCACCAGAAGTAATTTTAGGAATAAATTATAATGAAAGTTGTGATATTTGGTCATTTGCTTGTATAATATTTGAATTAATAACAGGAGATTTTTTATTTGAACCAAGAAAAGGAGATAATTATATTAAAAATGATGATCATTTAGCTCAATTTATTGAATTATTAGGAAAAATGCCAAAAAAATTTGCTTTAAGTGGAAGTGAATCATATAAATATTTTACTAAAGAAGGTAAATTAAAAAGAATTCAAGGATTACAATATTATCCTTTAAAAGATGTTTTATTTAAAAAATATCATATTAAAGAAAATGAAGCAAATGCTTTGAGTAATTTTTTATTACCAATGTTAGAATATTATCCTGAAAAAAGAGCTTCTGCAAGAGAAATGTTGAATCATCCTTGGTTAAAAATGAACAATAATTTTGATTATAAATTAAGTGATTGGGAAATTGAAAAAATGAATATGATACAAAATAATTTAAATATTATAAAAGAAAGTGATGATTCTGATAATAATAGATATATTTATTCTAGTGATGAAGAAGTTTATGAAGCTGATAATGAAGATAATGATAAATATAATAGTCATGATTATTCTAGTGATGAAAGTATTGATGAAAATCCAGATAAAATTAATATTCAAAATTTTAATAATTCTTATGCTCAATATGGACAATTTGTTGATCTTTCAGCTTTAGATAAAGCAAATCCACAATTTGATAATTTAAGCAGTAGTAGTTAAATTTTTTATTTATTTTTTTTATTTATTATTTTTTATTTATTTTTAGGTTTTTTTTTTGTTTATTTTAATAAAAAAAGTAAAGTTAAATTATAATATTTTAATAATTTCTATAATAATAATAAATAAAAATGTCTAAATATTTAATATCTCAAATTGATATAATTGGAAGACAACCTGTGTTAAGAATTGATGATATGCCTAGAATACAAACTTTATTAGGTGGGCTTTTATGTATTTTAGTTTATTGTCTTTTTATTCTTGCTTCTTTATATTTTGGTCAAGAATTAGTTTATAGAGTTCTTCCTAAAGTAATTGAAACAGAAAGAGCAATAAATAAAAATGATATTATTTACTTATCAAAAGAACACTTTTTATTTATTTTTTCTTTGAGTAATAAGGCAAATTATTTAAATCCAAATTCTTATCTTGATATTAATTTGTATATGAAAACAATTGAAAATAATGTTGTAAGTTCTAATAAAATTGAATTGGGAAATTGTAAATCAAATGATTTTCCAAATATAAATAATGATTATTCATTTACAAATTTAGATATTGTAAATTTTATTTGTGCAAAAAATTTAGATAAAATTTATTATATTAAAGGAATAGATAAATTTAATAAATATTCATATTTAGAATTAATAATTAATTCTTGTTCAGGAAACAATTGCAAAAGTGAAGAAGAAATAGAAAATATTTTAAATAATTTTCATTTATCAATTTTTTATCATGATAAAAAATATGATTTTAGAAAATTTAAAGATTTCTCAAATGATATACTAAATGAATTTGATATAACATTCTCAAAAAATTACTATAAAAAAATAGAAGTATTTTTAGGATTATCAAAAATATATACAGATGTAGGTTATTTTTTTGAAATTTTTAAAAAAAAAGAATTACATACAATTAAAAATATAAAAGAATATGTTTATGATGCAAACAGTCCAATAAAATATAATTTAACAATAGATTTTAAAATGGATAATACTAAATCAGAAATATATAGAAAATATTATAAAATTCAAAATTGGATTGCAGAATTAGGAGGATTAATTAGAGCAATGACGTTAATTGCAACATTAATAAATTATTTTAATGATAAAGCAAGTTATTATGAATTATTAATTAATAAATTATTTGATGTTGATGATATAATAAAATATTTTCAATTTTCAGATTCATTTATAAATATTCCTTCAAAAAGAAGAAAAAGAGATTCAATTGTTTTAAGAAATGCAAAAAGAGAAAAAGATTATTTTGAAAAAGGTTTATTTCGTACTAATTCAGATAAAAAAACATCATCACATCGAACAAATAATTTTTTTAAAAAACAACAATTAAAACCAAAAAATTCATCAATGGTAAATTTAAATGCAAAAGATGATACATTTGGTTTTATGAATGCAATTTCTATATCAAATAAAATAGAAAATGAAAATAAAAATAATTTATCATTACCAAATAAAGAAAAAGATGTTAATAAAAGTGATTTAAGTAGTCAAAATAAAGTAGATGAAAAAGATTTATTTATAGAAAGTTTAAAAAGAAATAATCAAACAAAAGAACATTTTGAAAAAGTTAAAAGTAATAGATTTACCTTAAATTGTTTTGAAGCATGTAAATTTTTTTTTAAAAGTGATAAATATAATCCAAAATATAATTCTTATATTGGAGGAAGAGAATTAATCAGTGAAAGAACTGATTTAGTTTATATATTAAAAAAGAATTTAGAATTAGATAGATTTAAAAATTTATTTTTAAGAGATAATCAACTTGTTCTTTTAAATTCTTTAACAAAATTTTTACTTGATCCTGAAAGAGTTAATTTAATTGATTTTGAAACTTGTTCTTATGAAAAATTTATTGATTGTTATGATAATGTTTCTAGAAAGACTAATATGATTGATTTAAAACTTTCAAAATGGGTTGAAAATAAATATAAATTAGAACAACACAATCAAAGTGCTTTATAAATTATTTTTTTTATAAAATTAATTTTTAGATATATTTTTATAAGACTAAATATTAAATATTATTCTTTATAATTAATTATTGATTTAATTTAAATCACTTTTTATTATTGAATTAATAGTGATTTCATCATTTTCTATTAATTCATAATTATTATTTTTTCTTTTTTGTAAAATTATTATAACTAAAACAAAAATTAAAAGAATTATTAATATTATTAAAATGATAATATTCCATTTTCCATATATATCTGTTATAATTACACCATTAATATCATTTTTTCCAATTGTAATATCTCCAAATTGTAATGCTAAACATTTTAAATAATTTTCTTTTGAATAATTTTGATATGTTATAACTTCATTTTGTGTAAAACGAACATTACTTATTTTCTTTTTCATAAATCTTTCTTTATAGTCAAAAAAATAACAAAATTTATTATTTTTAGAATCATTAAATTCTATTTCAATTCCTTCATTAATTTTAAAATTTTGCATAATGTTATTATCATTTTTTTCATCTATGAAACTTATTTGATAAACTTTATTATAATATTCATCTTTTTTTCTGTAATTAAAAAGAGGATAATTAATATATTGAACAATACAATAGTAATGTAGTGAATGATCTTGTATTGATTTTGGAATTGGAATTGTAATGTTAACATCGTCATCTTTATAATATACTTTTTTGTTTGAATAATTTTTTTCTAATTGAAAATAATTATAATTATCAAATTTTAGAGCAAGATTTTTTAGAATTTTATTACTTTTACATAATTTTTTCAATATAAAAGGAATTAAAGGAAATTTATTATCTTTTATGATATTATTGTTATCAATTTCAAAATTAGTGTTTTGAAATTGAGAAAAAGTTATTGAAGAAATTAAGTTGTTCAATATATAATAATATAATCTTAAAATATAATCATTCAATTCTGGATTTTTTAATAAAAATTCATATATTATTTGAATTAACATTATTGTATTTTCATATGAAAATGAATCAATATTTATTGTTATATAATATAATAATAAAAATGTTGTGTTAAATAAATTTTTTTTACTATCCTTTTGTTCATATAATAGAGTTGTATTATATTTTTTAATTAGAGTTGCATTATATTTTTGAATCATTTCTTCAATTATTTTTATTTTTTCATTAAAACAATATTCATAATCAATATAATTACTACATTTTGTTAAATAAAGTTGGATTGAAAAAGTAAATAAATATTCCTCTATTTCCTCATTATTTATTTTTCCTTTAAATTTTGAAAAACTTTTTTTTAAATTTTCAATTTCAAAAAATAAATTATCTTTATTTTTGTGTTGATTTATTAAAATTGCATAATTAAGATAATTTGGTAATAAAATTTTATCTAGATCAATATTTAAAGTTAAATTAAAAGATTTATTGAAACATTGAGGTAAGAATTTATTTTTTAAATCATTACAATTTGGAAATAATTTAAAATTTGATGTTTTTATTGTATTATTGATTATTTGTAATACAATAAATGGTGAAGAATATAAATAATGATAACTAAAATTTGGTAAATTATAACATTGAAAAATTAAATTCAAATTAATTTTTTCTTTATAGAATTCTTTTGGAATATTTATTTCAAAATTTTGTTTTTCTTTTGTAATTATTATAGAATCTTTGAAGTCTATTGGTTCAACATTTTCTAAAATTCTATTTGTGAATAATATATAACACTCTATATTTGAATCATTATTCATTGATTCAAATTTAACAATATTATTTTCTAATCTAAAATTTAGAAAAGTAATATTTTTCTGCTTAGGTTCTTCATTATCATTTTCTAAATAATAATTATTATAATTATTAATTATTTGTTCTGGAATATTTAATTTTCTAAATTTATCTTTTGTAATCTGAGAAGTAAAATTATTAAATTTTTCTTTATAATTATCATTTCTTGTATTATTATTTGTTGATAGAACACATATTCCATTTTCAATTGTATTACTAACATTCCTTTTAATACATTTATTCCAAATTCTTTTTTGATTTGTTATAAAAAAATTTTCACAAAATTTAATTATTTTGTGAATAAAAATATCTTCTTCTTTTTCTGTCAAATTACTAAAATTAAAATTTATACAATTTATAGGGTTAATATTTTTATAATATTTAGGTCGAAGATTTATTTTATAATCTGAATTATTAAAATTTCCAAAAGTAAGACTTTCATATGTAGAATTATCTTTATTGATATTTTTAAAATAACATATCATTTTATATTCTTGATATATATTTAAATTATCAAAAAATAAAATTAATTTACCAAATTCTTTTTGAAATTTATATATGTTATAATATCCTTTTGTTTTCTTTTGATAAATAACATCTGATTGATCTAAAAAAGGTTTGTTTATTTCTGTTAATGAACAAAATAATAAAACACCATTTAAATCAAAATCTAATGAAATTTTCAATGAATTAATTATTGGACTATCTTCAATTTTCAAACTTAATATTGAATTTTTTAAAAAAATTCCTTTGAAATCTGTTTCTAAATCCGAATTTATTTTATTTTTTGTTATATTTGCATTAATGATAAAGCAAGTATTTTCAGTTGTTATTTTAGATATTGTTCTATTAAAAGTAAATAATAAAATATTTATATCATTATATGATTTAATTGTAACACTTTCATTTATAGTATCATCTAATTTGAAATTTAGATTTAAATCATCAACATTTTTTATTTTTTCTAATTCAATATATAAAAAATTATTGATAGTTTTTAAATTTATTTCATTTTTTTCTATAATGGTAATGTTAAATTTATGAATAATGAAATTAGTGTCAGATGATAAAAATTGAATTGTGTGTGCTTCATTTAAAGTTCTATTTGAATTACATGAAATTCCAAATTCAAATTGAAATATATTTCCTTCAGTTATATCTATTATAAAACTATTATTAAGTATTTTAAAATCTTTTATATTATTATCTAAAAAAATTGTTGTAGAAGTATTTATCAAATAATCTTCTTTTTTTAATTTTTCTTCATCAATGTATACATTTGCATATAATGTATTATATTTACCTTTAGTTATTATAATATTATCTATATTATAATGAGGATTATCACTAATTGTTATATCAAATATTGTTTTTATATAACATATTTTAATCAAAAAAAATAAAAAAAGAAAAAATTCCTTCATTTTCTTTTTAAATAAACAAATTACATTTATTAATAATAATCAATGTAATAATAAAATTGTAAAAATAAAAATCTAAAATATTATTCATTATTAATTAAAAAAAACAAAATTTAATTAAAAATAGAAATAAAAATAGGAAAATAAGGAAACCCAATTAAAATAAAAGGAATAGAACAAATAAAAAAAATAATAGTAAAAAAATAAACAATTAGCCATAAAAAGATATTAGAATCATTCTTAACACAAAAAAACCACTTTATACAATTTTTAATATATATAAATCCTCCTACAAATAAAAAATAAAAACTAGCCAAAACAAAAAATAATTGAATTAAATAATTAATAAAACAATTTTTTTTTTGAGAAACTTCATTATCAAATCTATAATAAACTTTACAATAATCCTCATTACTAATATCCATATGAGAAATATCATAATCTTTTAAACAATATTTACAAATTTTATGAAAACAATTTAAACATTTTATAAAATGACTTCCAGTTTTAGAAAATAAAGAAGGTTCATTGCATTTAGGACAATATTGGTTTTTGGTTTTATTAAACATAAAAAAATTTTGATTTGAATTAATATCAATTACATGTTTTTGAGTATATAATTTTAAAGTTTCTTTTCCTTGATAATTTGAATTATATCTTTCTTGTATTTCTAATGTTTTTGCATTGGAAAATATATTTGGTTTACCTTTTAGTAAATTAAAATGTTGTTCACTTATTATTTTTTTTAATTTTAAAATATTAAATTCATATTTACAATAATAAACTGGACATTTTATTTTTCTTTCTCCTTGTTCTATTAAATCTTCATAATAATTTTTTATACATTTTCTACAAATTTTATGTTTCTGACATTTAGGTAAATATATTTTTTGAGAAGGGAAAGTTTTTTCACAAATTATGCAAATTTCATAAATATTTAATCTATCAGTTTCAGAATAATTATTATCTTCAAATATTATAAAACGAGGAATTATATTTTTATGTTCTCTTGATGCATTATCATCATCTTTATATTCTTGAAATTGATTATTATTATCATCATTTATGTTTATTTCATTTAAAATATTGTTTTTAACACTTTTTGTTTCATCTTGATCATTTTGTACTGATTTATTATCACAATCTGAAAATTTAAATATTGAATTATTTTTTTCTAATTGTTCGTTTTCATTTTGATTTTTTCTTTTTTCTGATTCTTTATAACTATTTAATTCTTCTTTTGAATTTGTTCTCAATTGAATAAAATTTGGTATTTCTTTTTTATCTATTTTTTGACTTTTTATTAATTCAACTGATTTTTCAATGTTTTTTACTGTATTATCAATTTTAGTTTTATTTAAATTTTGACTATTTTCTCCCATATTTAATTGAACTTTATATCTTCCTTGTTCTAAAGTGAAAATACTTCCTTTTAATTTAGAACTATTAATTCTATCTTTTTGAATTATTATTATTTTTGATTGACTTTTTGTTAATTCTTTTTTTTTTCCTGATAATGGACGAGACATTTTTAATTGAAATTTTTATATTTTTAATATTTTTTTTATTTATTTTAAATTGAAAATAATAATTAATATACAAAAGTTTTATTTTATTTTCTAATAATTTATGCACGTATAATGTTATTGAAAATGTTCTTTTTTTAATAAATAATTTGAATTTTAAAAAATGAAATCAAAATTGAATATTGAACAATTAAAGAAAATGAATATGCAATTTAAAAATCAAATCAGGAATACTCTTTTAAGAATTGGTAAATTAATTGAAAAAAAAAATAATCTTGATAAATATAAAGATAATTTACAATTAAGCCCCGAAACAAATTATTTAGAAAATAATTTAGTTTTAAATGATTTACCAGACAAACAACAAATATCAATTTTTAGAGAAAGTATTTTAGAATTAAAAAAAAAAATTGCAAAAATTGAGAACAAAACGAAATTCATTATTTATAATAATAATCAAGCAGAAATTTTTAGTTTTACCCATTTAAAAAATGAAATAAAGAAAAAAAAAGAACAATTATATTATTTAAATTATGATAACGAAATACTTGAAAAAGTAATTAAATCAAATAATGATAATTATAATTATTATTTGATAAATAATGATGAAAAACGAATTATTAATCAATTAAAAGAAGAAATTGATTATAAAAAAGAAGAATTAAAAACTAAAAGAAATGAAGAAAAAGAAGGAGAAATACTTCTTAAAAAGTTAAATAAAGATATTAATAATTTAGAAACTAATATTCAAATTATAAAAGATAATATAAAATATAAAAAAGAATTAGATAAAAAAAATATTACAATACAAGAAAAAAAATTTAATCAAAAAAAAGAAATTAAATCAATTCAAGATAAATTAAACAATATACAAATAATAATGAATCAAGATAAAACTACATATCATAATATATTAAAAACACAAAGAGAAAAAATAAATTCTTTATTTCAATTCATTCAATCAATAGAAGATAATTATAGAAAAGTTTTAAATTTTGATAGATTAAATAAAATAAAAGAATTAGGAAAAATTAGGAAAATTCAAATAAAAAAAAATGATGAAATACATCAAATTCATGAAAAAAATAAAGAAAAATTTCATATTTTACCTATAATAAGATCAGTATCTGCATCAAACAAAAAAACAAGAATCAAAACAAATAATAAAAACGAAAATTTAAAAAAAATTTATTCATATGTTTTACCTGAAGTTAATAAAAATTCTTTAAAAATAAAAAAGCCAAGAAAACTTAATTTAAATAAAAGTAAAAATTTTGATGAGAAAAAATATAAAATTCCTTTTGCAATTTATCCAAAAAGATCTTATACACCAATAAATCAAATCAGAAAAATATATAAATAATATAACTTTTTAAATTATAATTTTTTTTAAAAATACAAAATTAAATATAGGTTTATAAAACAATGTAATTTAATTTATACAATTATCATCTAAAGTTTCTAAATTAATATATCTAATATAAATATTTAAAAATAAAATATATAATTAACAAATTCTTTTGATTCTGAACCTGAATCACTATTTTTGTTGTTAATTTTTAAAATTTTTTTCACTATCTTTTTCCTTTTCACTTTCTATATTTTCAATTTTTTCACATTCTTTTCAATTTCTTCATCTTCTTCATTTTTATTATTTTGATTTTTAATATATTTTTTTAGTATTTCTAAATTTGATTTTGATTCTTCATTTTTATCTATATCATTTCTAGTTTTTGTTTTCCCTTTATTTTTTCATCTTCATTAATTTTAATATTCCACCAATAACTTGATAAAATAAATCACTAAAACAAATATAAGAAATTACTTGAAATAGATTTTATTTAGAGGAATTAAATTATTTTTTTAAACTAGTTCCCTTTTTATACTTTTAATTGAATAATAAAATAATAACTTACCTTTTTCCAAAAAAAATTTATAATGAAAGCAAAATTTTACAAAAATAAACAATTATTAATTTTTTGGAAGTTAAATTTAATTGAAATTTTTTTCAATTAATTTTTAATACATATTATAATTAAAAAATAAACTAAAGCACTAAAAAATTTCTAATAATTTGAAAATAAAAATCATCTAATCTAATTTAAGTAATTGTAATATAAAAAATATTTTTGATATAAATCTATACTCTCAACTCAAATATAAGATCTTTATTTTATATATACATTTGTTTAAGTTTACTTTTAATAATTTATTATATTTAGTTTAATTTTCTAAATCATTTTCACTTAATAATTAATATAAACATCATTTCCAATTTCATTTTAATTAAAATCTATAACTTCATTTTTACATTTTTATTTTCTACTATTTTTTTATTTTATTTTTTTTTTCTGAAGGAAATATATCATAAATTGAAGGTTATTCCTACTTTTTTGTCTTTGAAAAAACTTATTTTTATACGATTTAAAAAATTGATTTTAATGATTATATCATAATAATAAACCATAGAATTATTATTATTAAATCATAATTTTTAATTTACATTTTGACATTCTTTTTTTATTTTTTCAAATTCAAAAGTAATTTATTTTAATTAAACTTTTTATATAAATAATTATGATAAATTAATTAATAAATTTATACAATTTTTATATTTTCTTTAAAAATACTATTTTTGTTCAATTAGTTTAAAAGATTAATTTTGTTTTATTAATAGAAATTCTATTTAATTATTTATTTATTTTAATTTTATTAAAATCTCTATTTCTACTTATAATTATTATAATTTACTTTTATCTAATTTATTTTTTTATTTTTATCAATTTTATATATTGATTTAATCAAATCTTTATCTGAAATATAATAAAAATATTTTATTATATATATAGAATATATATAATTGTTTAATTTATATGGATTCAACAAGATTTTAAATAAAGAAATAATTTTATAATATTTTAGAAATAAAAAATTGAAAAATAAATTATGGGATGTATATGTAATAGAAATAATTTTTGTATAAAACCTTTAAAAAATCTAAATAAAAATAGCGCAATAGACAATCCACAATATTATCCAAATTTAGATTCCAAAATTATATATAATGGTTCAAAACAAATGAAAAAAAAATTATCAGAATATTCAATCATAAATAATTCAAATAATGAAAATTATAAGAATGAATGGCAAAAAACATTAAATAATAAAATAATAAATGAAGAAAATAGAGATAGTAAAATAAGTAAATCATTTAATATTGAATTATTACCAATGAATGAAACAAGTTTTAATTCAGGAATAGATAAATCAATAAAAAAAAATCAAAGTTTTAAAACAAATTTAATAATAAGACTTCCAAATAAATCTCCTAAAAATTTAACCCATGAAAAAAAAATAATAACTTCAATTCAAAAATTAAGAAATGTTGCTTTTGATTCAAAACAAAATGGTTTTGATTCTTTAAATTCAATAAATCAAAATATTATTTTTTCAATTTCACCTAATTTTAATGATGAGATGTTTGAAATTTGGATTGAAAAAAATGAACAAATTTTTTTCCAATTCAAAGAAAATTTAAAATGGGGGATTAAACAAAAAGGTTTAGTTGATTATAATGGATATAAAAATGAAAAATTTCAAAATAATAATTTGTGTTGTTTATTAATGAGAGTTGGTTATGAAAATAAATATAATGTCATATATGATAAAACTCCTTATTTTTCTAAATTTGAAGGTCCTTTATTTCTTAAAATGAATATTAGTAAAAGTGAAGTCATTGAAAAAAACTATTTTCTTGATGGTGAATTAGAATGTGAAATTTTTAATGTAAAAAAATTTAGTAAATGTCAAATTTTAAAAAAATTAGATTTTCCTTGTTCTGATATTGATATTAATTGTTTTGAAATATTGAATTTAATTAATATATTTAAAAGAACTCCTAATAAATTTATTAAGTTATTTTATCCCAATGAAAATTTTGATATTCAGAATATAAAAGAAAGTAATAATTTAATAAAGAATGAAGTATTACAAATAATTAGTGATGAAGAAAATACTTCATTTAAGTATGATAATAATAAAGAATATTATAATAATTTAGTAAAGAAAATAATAAATTATTCAAATGGAGTTCAAATTAATGATCTTAAATTATTATATTTCCAAATTTCTATTGATAGTAATGAATCAATTATTATAATTAAAAAATTAATTGAAGAAAATAAATATTATTTTATATTTGATAATGAATTTAAGTATATTGGAATATCTATAAAAGAATTTGAAAAAGGATATAATTTTGATAATATAAAATGTTATTTTTTACTTTCTAATTTACTAATTTAGTATGAACATTTTTTCAATATTGAAAAATTTATTTTTATGAATGATATATATATATATAAAATAATTGAAAAATTATATTATCTAATTGAATTATTTAAGAAATTTTTCACACTTTTATTTTGAAATATTTAATTATTATTATAATAAATAATGAATATTTTGATTCTTTGTCCTAGATATTCATATAATGTCCACATTATTTCTTTAATTAATTAGATATTTGTTTAAGACATGAAAAAGATGATTATTCAAATTATAATAAATATAAAAATATTTATAATAATAATCAGGATATTGAATTTGTTGAAAATGTATAATAAATTTTCAATAAATGTTAAAAAAGATAAGTAAAAAAATTTATTTGAATTTAATAAATAATAATTAAAATATAAATCTTATAACAATTATATGATGAATATAAAGGAAAATTTTTATTTCTTGAATTACAATTATATGAAATATATAAGAACATTTAATAATGAAACTAGTAACTTCAATAATTTTTTCTGAGAATATTACTATTTCAAATATTAGTCAATTATTTGATGATCATTTATATATATATAATAAATAGATAAAATTAACATATTTAATAATATTATTCCATCACATAAATATTATTCTAATTTTAATAAAAGAATTAATTTTATTAAGCATATATGAAATAATATAATTTATATTTTTTTTAAATTTAATTAGTTAATTTGAATTAAAAAAAATATGAAAAAAATAATAAACAGACATAAATAATAAAAATGTCAAATCTAGAAATAATAAAAAAAGAAATTGGACCAGGTATAATTCTAATAACAGAAACTGAAAAATTTGAAAATTCAGAAATAATAGAAACACATATTTTTAAAATTCAATCAACAACAATGAGTACAATAACATTTACAATAAATTTTCAAAATTCAAAAAATATAAAAATAGAAAATATAAAACCAAATGAAAATATAACAACATCTACAATAAATCCATTTGAAACAAAAGAAATAGCAAAAGTTAATGTATTTCAAGATGGAAAAATGAACACAAATTATACATTAAAATTAAGTGTTCCTGATAAATCTCAACAAGAAAAGTATATAATAAAAGATATAGAAAATTTAAAAACAGAAATAAAAAAAAAAGAATATTTAAACTCAATTTCATTTGAGCATTTATCAAATGAAGAAATTGAAAAAATATTAAAAAATGATAAATTTATAGATTATGATTTTTTACCAAATGACAATATATTCATAAGTGAAAAATATGATAATAACATAAAAGAATATTTAGAATATTTAATTCATTGGCGTCGTCCAGAAGATTTTATTTTAAAGGACAAAAATTCTAATATTAAAAATAATGAAATAAAAGTATTTAAAGATAATGAATCAGATCCAGAACCAAATGAAATAATACAAGGAATTTTACCAGATAATCATTTAGAAAGTGTATTAAGTGCATTAAGTGAAAAGAATAATTTAATAAGAAGATTATTTAAAAATGATCAATATAATAAAAATGGTATTTATCAAATTAGATTATGTATTAATGGTGAATGGGTTACTATAATAATTGATGATTTATTTCCTTGTTTTCCTAAAAGTTCTCCTATGGTTTCAAGAAGTAAAACTGATAATCTTTGGATTTTAATTATTGAAAAAGCACTTGCTAAAATTTATGGTTGTTATTATAATTTAACTGCTTTAAATATTAGTGATTTTTTTAATGTTTTAACTGGCTGTCCTACTTGGTTTTATTCAATTAATGATGCTTTAAATAATGGAAATGAAGATGAATTATTTAATAATTTATATAATTATGTTGTTAAAAATAATTATGTTTGTGTTTGTGTTAGTAAAGATAGAGATCAAAGTTTGAAAGAAGAAGATAATTTTTTAACTATTGTTAATTTTGGTTATTATGTTTTAAATTTGAAAAAAGTTAATAATGAAAAATTTATTATTTTAAGAAAAGTTTGGGATGATGGGACTAAAAATAAATTATATAAACAATATGAAATTGATTTAATTAATAATTTTCCTGAATTAGAAAATGATTTAAAACTTGCTACTTTAATAATGAAATTTGAAGATTTTATTAAAGAATTTTCATCTTTTGCAGTTTGTTTTATAAGAAATTGGAATGAAGTAAGAATAAGAGGAAAATTTGTTTTATTAAAAGAAGAAATAAATGTAATATCAAAATGGTATTATTATATTAAAATAGAAAAACAATCAAAGATTATAATTAGTTTATTTCAAGATGAAGATAAATTTAAAGAAGATGAAAGTAGAAAAGAATTATTAGATATTGGATTAACAATATTAAAACAAGATTTAAAAACAAATGAAATTTCTCATTATCAAAGTTTAGATTATTCAAAAGTTTCTTATATTCAAATTGAATTAAATTTAGAAATTGGAAATTATATTATTCTTCCAAGAACAAGTGGTTGTTTTTTTGGAAGACCTTTAAATTCAAAAGAAGAAAATACTATTTTATATGATGAAACCAAAAAAGATTTTACTCCAATTTTTAAAAATACTATTAATGATATTTTTAAAAAATTTGATTTATTATTAAATCAAAAATTAATGTTTACTGAATTTAAAGGATTTTATTCTAGTATTTTTAAAAAGCAATTAAGTGAAGATGAATTTAATAATATTTATTTAAAAAATTATTCTTCTCATGAAAATGGAATTACTGAAAAAGGTTTTTATCAATTTTTTACAGATATATATTTAAAAGAAGGAGAAGATAAAATAAAAGAAATATTAAATAATTTAGGATATGATAATGATTTATATTCTTTAAGAAGTAGAAATTTTATGATAACATTTCATTCAAATAATGAAATAATAATAAATGTAAGAGATAATTTAGGAACAGATTTAAATTCAAAAATAAATAAAATTACTTTTAATCATAATAGTAATGAAATATTAAAAGAAGGAGATATTTCAGTTATTCAATATCAAAATAAAGGTTGTGATATTATTTCTTTTGGTTGTTTTAATCATAGTAATGATAATCTTAATGTTACTTTAAGTTTTGATAATGAAAATAATGGAATTATTATTGGAGGAAATGTGAATGTTATTCAAAAAATTATCCAACCTAATTCTTATGAGTTTTTTGCTAATGTTTTTTGTTTGAGTAACTCCAATATTAGTAATATTAAATTTAATTTGAATTATACTCTCGCTGAGTGAATTTTTTTTATTTAAAAATATTTTTTTATTTAATGTTTTTTTTGAAACAATAAATTTCAATTTTCAATTATCTATTTTTTAATATTTTGATTTATTATATTATATATAGTATGCAATTTTTAACTTTATTTATTATTAGAATTATTATTTTGATATTATTTGATATTCTATATATTTTAATTTTGAAAATAAATGATAAATGAAGAAATTTTAAAAAATTTTAATGGAAATAAAATAATATATTCTCCATATGGATATATATTAATAAATAAAGAAGACTATGATAATCCAGAAAAAAAAATAATAAATTTCACAGGAATAAACAAAGAAAAATTATATCAAAATCCATTATTAGGTTCAATAAGCAAAAAACACTTAAAAGAAAAAATAAATATAAGATTAAAAACATTATATGGAAAACGAACAATATATACATTTGAAATAAATCCAGAAGACAAAATAAATATTATATTAAAAAAATTAATATCAATAGAAGAAAATGACAAATTAACAGAAGAAAAAAGTCAAAAATTTAATAAATCAAAATCATTTAGAATAATTTCATCAAAAGGATTAATAAAAGAATTAAATTTATCAAAAAAATTTTACGAAGAAAAAATAATAGATAATCAATTATTAATATTAGCACCAAATCACCCAATTCATTTTAATGAAATATCACATGGAAATCAAATAACAATAGAAAATAATATTTATGCTAATAAATCATATGGTGATGATGCTCAAATTGCTTTAATTGATAAAGGATTTAATTATGGAATTTCGTATACTGAATTTATATTAGAAACTGAACCAGATGAAAGAAGTATTATAATTGGTATTTCAATAAAGAGAAAAGATTATTTTTTAAATGAAATGAATAATTTTTGGGGTTTTATTTTAAGTGATGCTAAAAAAATTTCAAATGATACTCAAAAAGATTATGGGAAAATTTGTCAAATTAATGATATTATTGGAGTTTTATTATCTTTTAATGATAATAATACTTTAAATGTTAGTTTTTTTGTTAATGGAGAAAATCAAGGAATTGCTTTTGAAAATTTACCTAATGATTTATATTTTCCTTGTGTTGTTTTATTATATGAAGGAGCTAGGGTTAAGGTTATTGAACATAGTAATATTCCTGAAGAAGTTAATAATTATTAATTTTTTTTTGATATTGGTTTTTTTTGTTTTAAATATTTTAATATTTAAATTGCTTTTTTTTAAATAAATAAAATTTAAATTGTGTATAAAGTTTATGAATAAAAAAAAATTTTAAAAAAAGGAAAGTAATTCAATAATTAAATTTCTTGTTTTTAATAGAATTAATTATTTATAAAAATTATAACAAATTCAATTAAATTTTATTTTATTTTATGATTAATTAATTTTTGATTTTTACTTTAAATTATATCAGCAAAACATTTAATATTTTTTTATTGTTTTTCTATGAGAGTAATTTAATTATTATAATTTTTTTTTTTTTTGATGTGTGTTACTAATATGATAAAAATAAAAGAAGTCATATTAAATTAAATTTATAAATTTAATATGAAAACTCATAATATTAAAATGTATTTAAATGTATATAATTTTTATATTAAGAAAAGTATTTTTTTATTTTTGTTTAATTTTATTTTATTTATTCTTAATTTTAATTAAATTTATAACTTACAATATAAATTTCAAAATAAATAAAAAAAAAATGTCATCATATAATAGAGGATACAATGAAGATTTATTTAAAGCAAGAAAAACAAGAATGGAATCATTAGATGATAGAATAAAAGATGCAGAAACATTTTTAAATTCCCTTCTTCCAAAAGAAAAAAAAGAAGAAGAACCAAAAGTCGAAAATGAAGAAGAAGAAAAAAAAAATGAAACGAATCAAGAAGAAGAAAAAAAAACAGAAAAACCAATTGAAAATACAAACTCATCAAAAACTCAAAAATTTATATCAAAAATGCAAAAAATGATTGAAGAATTAGAAAAATTAAAAAATAAAACTGCAGATCCTTCAGAAATTCAAACAGAAATATCTAATTTACCATCATATAGTTTAATACAACTTTCATTTTCAAAAGTAAGTGTAAAAAAACAATATGAAAAACAAAAAAAAGAATCATATGAAAAAGACAATTATATAAAAAGATTAGAAGAAGAAGTTGTAAAAGGAAGATTAGATATGGAAAAAATAAAAAAAAATGAAAGTGAAAATATGATAAAAATATCATCTTTAGAAGATCAAATTAGAATTTTAAAATCAAAAGTTTTTGGTTATGATATAGGAAAAAAATATGAATATTATAAAGATCATCAAGATTTAAAAGTTCCAGTTGGAAAAATTGAAGATGAAAATTTAGCTTTTTCAATGTGGGAAAAAGAAAATTATAATTCGAGATCAAAACCAAATAAATTTAATCAAATGGAAAATGAAAAAGATATGTGGATTAAAAATTCTCAAAATAATATTGATCAATTAGTTAAAAATGTTAATAATGCTAATTCTTTTAATATGAGAAATGGGGGTAATAATAATGATCCTTGGATTACTAAACCTAATAATAATCCTTATGGAAATAATGTTAAAAATGGACAAAGTGGTTTGGGAAATATGAGAAGATTTACTCCTACTATTTTAAATAATAATAAATATTAAGTTTTATGTATATTTTTTCTTAAGAATTAAATTTTTGAATTTTTTTTTTTATTTTGTTTTTAGAGGAAATTAATTTAATTTTTATTTAAGATATTTATTATTTATATTTGTCTTTTTATTAAATTAATATTTTTTTTATTAATAGTTACTTATAGTTTTTTTAATTATATGCAAACTCAAAATGAAAGCAATTATTTTATTTCTGTTCAAACAATAGATAATAAAAATATTTCTTCAAGTTTAAATAATTTAAATTCAACAAATTCAATTAATATTAATGATAACTCAAAAAATAATCTAGTAATTTTACCAAAAGATAATAATTATATTTTTTCTTCTTTCATTAAAAAAGAATTTAAAAAAAAAAAACAAAGATTAAAATCTCATTCTTATATTATGCTTCCATCGGTAAAAAAATCATTAAATAAAGAATTAAATAGAGAATTAAATAAATATGGAAAGAAAAATACTTTTTCAAAATTTAAACCAAAGAATTTCCAAGTTTCAATAGAAAAAAAAAAAAAAATATATAATCATCATTATTTAACTTCTTTAATTGAAAATGTTGAATACAAATCTAAAAATGGAAAAATATTAATGAAAATAAAGCGAATACATTTAATAATATCAATTTTACTTTTTCTAAATATAATATTTAGTCCTATTGATAATATAATAAATAAAAATGAATCATATCAAATTATTAAAAATGGTTATATTAATAATAATGAATATGAAAAATTATTAAATAATTTAAAAAAAAGAAAATTAACTAAAAAGGAAAATTTTTTCAGAATAATATCATTTTTAACAACAATAGCAATAATAATATTTTTAACAATAAAAGAAGTATTAATATATAAAAATAATTTAATTTATCAAACATTAAAAAAAAGAGTATTGATTTTTATCTTTTCATCAATTTTTTTTATTCCAATATTAAATCCAATATATATAATAAAACAAAATGATTGTATATATCCAATTTTTATTGTAGATATATTTTTCTTTTTAAATATTTCGAAAATTTTTGTTATTTCATATATTTTATTAAACTTTTCAAGCTGGGGAAATGCATTTTCACAATTAATTTGTTATAATTATTCAGTAATGCATGGTTATCTTTTTTCAATTAAAGCGAAATTAAAAAATAATCCTTTTTTATATTTATTATTTGTTTTTTTTATTTTTTGTATAATTGGAGTTTATTTATTAAGAACTTTTGAATTTGCTTCTTTTTTAATTAATAAAACACCTATTGAAAATTATGAAACTAATCTAAATTCAATAATAAATGTAATATGGTTACTTTTATTAAGTTTTTTTAATGTTGGTTTTGGTGATTATTATCCGAAAACTATTTTTTCTAGATTTTTATTTTTCACAATAGCAATATTTGGGATAATATGTATATATTATTTATTAAGAAATATTATGAATTTTACTATTATGACTCAATCAGAAAAAAAAGTATTTTTAAAAATGCTAAAATTATATTCTAATGAAAATTTAGAATATAAATCTGTTAAAGTAATTTTTTATCTTTTGAAATTAAGAAAAAATATAACATTATATAATAAAGAAGAAAATGAATATTTAAAAAAATTATATTTAAAAAAAATAATTTGCTTTTTTATAATTTTAAATAGATATTTAAAAAATTTTACAAATAATGATAAAATTGATGATATTTATTCAATTCCAGTTGATGATTTAATAAATAATGTTGAAAATAAAATAAAAGAAAATTTAACAAATTTTGAAACATCATTTGCAAAATTAGATACCTTAGGAAATGAATTAAAGCAATTGTCAAATATTCAAAAACATATAAATAAGAATATGAAAATTATTTCAAATAAACAAGATTATTTAAGTAAATTTTTTACTGAAATTAATAATTTACATGTTATTGAAAGAATTAAAAATACTATTAAACACAAAAAATCACATCAATTTAATACTTTAGAAAATTTAAATGGAGTAATTAATTTATCTAAAAAAGGAAAAACACTTAAATTTTCAAATATTACTAAACAAATTAAGGGACTAAATCAGCGTGTTAATTCTGTTAATTCATTATCAACAATTAAAGAAAGTGAAAATTCACAAATTTTAAGTAGGAATGGCAGTATTACAGAAAATACTTTTTTAAATTTATCTAATCCTTTTTTAAGTTTAAATAAAGGAGTTAATAATAGTCAAATCAAATATTCTTCATCTAAATTTAAAAATAAAAAATAATGTGAAAAATAAATTTACCACAAAATTAAGTTATTATTGGAATTTATAATAAAAATACAAAATCATTATTATAATAAGAAAAAAATTTGGTTTGTAATATTATGTAGATAAATGATATAAAATATTTTTAATTATAATTAATATACTAATTTAAAAATATAAAAAAATTAAAGCAAATATTCTATGATTAAATAAATAAAAAAATTACAATAAATGGGAATATGTGGTTCAAGAGATAGAAATGAAGTAATAATTCCTAAAAAAAACTTTATGAAAGATGAAATGTCTGAATTATCTCATAAAATTTCAAATATAAAAACAGAAAAAACAACTTCAATACATAAAAAAATAAAAAAAGAACCATCAATGTCAAATTTATCAAATTATCAAAAACAATCAAAAAATAGTACAAAAAGTCCAAATCATAAAAAAATAATATTTGACAATCAAAATAAAAGTCCAGAACATAAAAAAATAACATTTGACATTCGAAATAAAAGTCCTGAACATAAAAAAATAATATTTGACTCTCCAGAACAGAGTCCAGAAAAAAGAAAATTAAGATTAAAAAATATGAATTTAAATACATTAATTCAAAGAAGAACAAAAATGAGAAATTTAAAGGAATTTTCAGAATATACAAATTTAAAAAGTGATAGAAGTTCAAGTATAAATAAACAAGAATCAAATCAACAAATGAAAACAAAAAATCAAATAATTCCATTTTCTCCTGTAAAAGATTATCAAAGAAGAAAAAGAAAAAGTATAAGTTTAGTACAAAAAAGTAAAATAGGTTCAAAATTATTAAAAGAAGAATTAAAAATAGAAGTAACAAATCAATCTTTAGTAGAAGAACAAAGTGGAAATCCATATAAAAAATATAAAATAATTAATAAAACAGGGGACGGTGCATATGGATCAGTTTATTCTGCAATTAATATAATAACAGGTGCTAAAATTGCAATGAAAAAAATATTAAAAATACAAGAAAATAAAGTTGATGATATGGAAATTAAAAATGAAATTGATATATTAAAAAAATTAGATCATCCTAATATTGTTAAAATATATGAATTTTATAATAGTGATTCTAATTATTTTATTATTACTGAATATTGTAAATTTGGTGAATTATATAGTAAATTAAATAGACATTATTCAGAAAGACAATTATGTGTTTTATTTTATCAAGTTTTTTCTGGTTTATGTTATTTACATGAAAATAATATTATTCATAGAGATATTAAATTAGAAAATATTATGATATCTGATATTGAAAAAGATATAAAAACAAAAGAAGAATATTTTTGGATTAAAATAATAGATTTTGGCACAGCTAAAATATTTGAAAAAAATAAAAAAGAAAAAACAATTATAGGAAGTTCATATTATATTGCACCTGAGGTTTTAAAAAAACAATATAATGAAAAATGTGATACTTGGTCAATTGGTGTTGTTTTATTTATGTTAATTACTGGTATTGCACCATTTGATGGTGATAATGATGCAGAAATAATTAAATCAATTACAAAAGGGAAATATGATAAAAATAATAAAAAATTAATTAAATGTTCAAAATATGTTCAAGATTTATTAAGTAAATTATTAGAGGTTGATATTGAAAAAAGATTATCTTCTTATGATGCTTTAAATCATCCTTGGTTTGAACATTATTATGGAAGATCTTTATATTCTAACTTTGAAATTGAAGAAATTCAAATTTATATTGATAATTTAATTAATTATAAATTTCAGTCAAAATTCCAACAATTAGTTTTAGCTTTTTTAGTTCATAATATTCCTTATAATGAGGAAATTAAAACTATTTTAAAATTATTTCGTTATTTTAATATAAGTGGTAATTGTAAATTAACAAAAGATGAATTGTTAAATGGATTATATAAATTTGCTGAAAGGGCAATTATTAATGATTGTATTAATGATCTTTTTATTTTATTAGATGGTGATAATAATGGTTATATTGAATATGAAGAATTTTTAAGGGCTTGTATAAATAAAAAAACTATTTTATCTGATGAAAATTTAATTTATGCTTTTAAATTTTTAGATAAAGATAAATCTGGATTTGTTTCTATTAAAAATATTATGAGAGCTTTTAAAAAAAGTAATAAAATAATTGAAGAAATATTTAAAAATTCTATTAAAGAAGTTGATAGAGATAATGATGGTAATATTAATTTTGAAGAATTTAAAGAATTAATGCTAAGAGTTAAATAATAATAAAGGAATATATAATGTAATCTAAAAGATATATTTAATTGTATATATTTTTATGCAATTATAATTAAATGATAATAATGATTTTTTGTGTTTGTTATAAGATTACTTTAAAACTAAATTTTATTTTATCTTAAATAAAAAAAAATATTTTATTTGACGATATAGATATAGAGTTAATATAATAAAGTTAATTTTATCGTTCCATTTCTTAAGGAATAAATATAATTAATTCATGAGTCGATTTTAATTATTAAAAAATTTTTCTTATTTTTTTTTAATTTATTCTTTCTTTTTTAAATGATTTAAAAAATATATAAATTTAATTTAAAAGGAATTACCTTAATGAATATGAAACATATATATTTTATATTATCTACAAAAAAAAAACACCATATTAAAATAAATGATGTAAAAAAAAAATATAAAACCAAAATGAAAAAAATAAAGAATAAAAAAGTCAAATATCATAAATCATCATTATAAAAAACAATTAAAATACAAGTAATATCATCAACAATAACATCATATTTTTCCCAATATTTAACAGCTTTATCTACTAAATTTTCAATACATTCTTTAATAAATAAAACATCATTAAATTTATTAACATATCTTACGACTTTTTCATTCTCTAAAAATTCCCATAACCCATCACTTCCAATAACAATAAATTTACAATTACTTTGAATATAAAATTCTTTAATTTCAGGTAAGCTAAAAACTCCAATTTCATTAGCTACAGAATCACCAATTGATCTACTCATTGCAATTCCAGGATATTTTTTTCCTTTTGCCCAAACTCTAATTGGTCCAATTTCTTCATTATTTTGTATTATTTTTCTTAATTCTCCTCCATTTTTTTCAATTCTTTCTCTTTCTTTTATATTTTCTGGTTTGTGATCAATTGATAATTGAGTATAATTTTTATTTTCTTTTATCATAATTGCTCTTGAGTCTCCTATATTTATACTTATTATTTTATTACCTAATATAAATATTAATATACATGTTGTTCCTGAAAATGTACTATCAATTTCATCTGATTCAAATAAAGTTTCTTCTGATTTTTTTATTGAGTTTTTTATAAAGGAATAATTTTTCTTTTTTAATAGTAAATATAAACTTTCTAAAGTTTTTTTTGATTTTATTTCTTCATTATATTTATAATAGTTTAATAAATAATTTGATATGAATTTACTTATTAAATGACCACTTGAGCCATGACCATCAAATATACCATAAATATTAAAGTTTAAACCATTTAATTTTTCAAGAATAAAAAATGAATCTTGGTTTGTTTTTGATTTTTTATTGTCATCTTTTCCTGCTCTTGAATATCCAAATGAGGCTTTTATGAAATCTCCTTCTATTATTTTTGAATTTTTCTTTTGAGGATTGTTTTGTATATTTAAATTAGTATTTTTTATTTCATTTTCTGTTTTTTCATTTAGTAAATTTATATTTTCAATATAAAATTTATTTTTAAAATGTAATGATGATTCAACTGAATATTTTCTTTGTGTATGTGTTTCATATTCTGAAATATTTCTTTCTGTTTTATTATGTTCTGATATATTAGTATCAATTGTTAAGGTATTATTTTGATTTTTTAATTTGTGAACACTTAAATTTTGATATTCCGTATTAATATTTGAAAGATTTCTTTTTCTTCTTATTCTTTTTTTTTGAGTTTTTATTTCTTCAGTGTTCATTAAATTCATTACTTGTTTATTATTTATTTTTAATTTTTTAGAATTGTCTAATAAATCACTGTTTAAATTATTTTTATTAGATTTTTCTTTTTCTGACTTTAAATGAAAATTTTCAAAATCATTTTGATTATGAATATGATCATCATTAAACTCTTCAATTTGTAAAATTAAATTTTTTTTTTTTCTTTTCTCTTTTTTTGAATTTAAATCCCTTTTTTCAATATGATTAATATTATCAATATCTTTTATTTCATTAATATAATAAGAATTTTTATTTTCATTAATTAATTTAGTATAAAATTTTTTTTTTGAATAACTTTTTGAATTTCCTTTTAAAAGAACATTATTACCAATATTACTAAAATAACTTTGATCAATATTATTTTCAAAATTTAAATCATTATTTTTAACAATATTACTATTATCAAAAAACATAGAAGGAGAAGATGAATTTGTATAATGTCGAGTTGATGATCTATCATTAAAACTTAGTTTAACATTTTTGTTTTTTGGAGTTGTAAATAAATTTTTTAAATTTGATGATGGATTTATAAAAAGTTTTTCTATTTTATGTTTTAAATCACTTTGTCTTAAGATTGATAAATTTTCAGTTTTTTTATTTTCAAATTTTGGACTGTAAACATCTGATATTGGATTCATTTTTCTTTTTTTTAGGAGTTTTTTATATAGAAAAAAAAAATAAATATTAAAAATTTAACTTATTAAATTTATATAATTTAAATGATTGATAAATATTTTATTATCTTTTTATCTAGATTTAAAATAAAAATAATATATTGAAAATAATATAATTTTAAAAAATTAATTATTTTTTAATTTACTTCTTTCTTTAACATTTAATTTATTTAATTATAATTATAATAATAATATAATATCAAATAATTATTTATTATGTTATTTTCTAATTAAAAAATAATTTTGAAATGAATATTTGATTATTATTATATGAATAATAAAGATATATTTGAATTAAAATATTAATATAATTCAGGTTTACTTTAATTAATTTTTTTAAATTTATTGATTTTTTTCATTAGTATTGATTTCTTTTTTTTCTTTAATTTCATTTTCTTTATTATTTGATATTTTATTTGCATATAAATTATTAATTTCAGACATTAATTGGATATTAGATTTCCCAGAACTATTATTTATTTTATTTTCATTATTTTTATTTTCAATATTTTTTTCTTCATCATTATTTATTTTTATTTCCAAATTAATTTTATTTTCATTTTTATTTTCTTTTTTTTCTTCTTCATTTATTAATTTGTCAAAATCCTTATTTTTACTATCTTGTTCATCATCTTTTTCATTATTTATATTTAAATCTTCATTTCTTTCCTTTTCATTTTCATCATCTAAAAATTTTTCATTTTCATTATTCACAGAAATAACATTTAATTGTTTATCAATATCATCATCAATTTTATTTTCTTGAGTATTATTATAAAAACTTTCAATATTAATAATTTCTTTTTTTAACATTTCATTTTCTAAAGTTAATTCATTAACTTTTTTTTTTAATTCTTCTTCAGTTTCTGTTCCTTTATTATTATTAAAATTAATTTCATTATCAATTGATTCTTGTTTTAAAATATCATTTTCTGCTTTTAAAACTTCATTTTCTCCTTTTAATTGTTCAATTGAATATTTTAATTCTTTAATTTCTTCATTATTAATATGATAAAATGGTTTACCATTTCTTAAAAAATCATATGTTTTACTTAATGCATTATATTTTGCTTTTAATTCTTCATTACTTTCATTTAAATTTTCAATACAAGATTCATATTCTTTTGCACTTCCATTATAACATTCCATCATTTCATTAAATTGATTTTTTTTTTCTTCTTTAAAATTTTCAAATTCTTTATTTTTTTCTTCAATTACTAATATTAAATTATCTCTTTCTGATACTAAAATATTGTTTTTATCTTTTAACTCTTTTATTTCTTCTTTTAAAATATTTGAATTTATTTCATTGTTTAATATATTTTCTTCTTTTTCTTTTGCTTTTTTTAATAGTTCTTTTAAATTGTTTATATGAGCTATTTGTTCAATATTTTTTTTTTGTAATGTTATTATTGTATTGTTTTTATTTGTTAAATTTTGAGAATATGTTTCATTATTTGAATTTATTTTTGTAATTTCATCTTCAGCATCTTTTTTTATTTTTTCAATATGTTTTGATAATAAAGTATTTTGATCTTGTAATTGATTTATTTCATTTTTGTAGTTTTCACTTTCTTTTTTTATTTTCTCTAAATCATCATTTGATTGTTTTAATAATTCTTCTAATTCTTTATTTTTTGCTTTATATATTTGATTTTCTGTTTGTGTTTCTTCTAATAAATTATGTAGTTCAATTTTATTTTCTTTATTTAAAGTTATTTCATTTATTTGAGTTTTGTAATTTTCATTTTCTTTTTTTAAATTTTCATTTTCTTCTCTATATTTATTTAATTCATATGTTAATGCTGTTATTTGATTTTCATTTAATTCTTTTTCTTCTTCATTATCTCTTTTAAGAATATCAATTGTTTCTAAACTTGCTTTTAATTTTGAATCTAATTCTGATAATTGATTATTATTAATATTATTATTTTCTGTTATTTGGTTTTCTTTTTCTTTTATTATTTTTTCAATTTCAACTATTTGTATCATTAATGAAGAGTTTTTTAATTTTGTATCATTTAATTCTTTTGTATTTAATTCCAGTTGATTTGTTAATCTACTAATTTCACTTTTTAAATTATTATTTTCTTGATTTATAATTTTTAATTTATTTTCATAATTCATTTCATATGTTGTTTTAATATTATTTTTTAATTTATTTATTTCATTTTTAATATCTTTAGTATTTTCTATTAATTTATCTTTCCTAGATAATTCATTAATTAATATTTTAACTTGTTCTTGTAATGAATTAATAGTTTTATTTTGAAATGAATTTACTTTTAATTTATTATTTTCATTTATTTCTAATTTATCTTTTTCACTTCTTAAAACTTTTATTCTATCTTTTAATTCATAAATTTTATCTTGATTTCTTTGAATTGATTCATTTTTTTTATTTAATTGTTCTTTTAACATATTTATTGTATTTTCTCTTTCAAAAAATTCATTATTTAAATATGTACTATATCCTGATGAATTAATATAATTATTTATTGGGTTATATCCTAATGAAATATCACTTTCTATTGTATGTGGATTAGATGGATAACCTTGATTAGACATTTTTATTTATTTTTATTTTTCTTTGATTTTATAATTATATTATTATTTTAATTAAAAATATTAATTTAAAAAAATAATTGTAACTATTTATTAAAATTAAATTAATAATTTTTAAATAAATAAATTTCTATTTTTATATTTAAATTTTAATTTTCAAATAATATAAAAATTTATAAATTTTAAATTTTTTAAAATATATTTAAGATATTGAAAAACATAAAATATATGAATTTGTATAATTTTAATAAAAAAACAATATTAAATCATAATAAAATTATAAAAAATATATTTATAATTGTACAAAATATTATTCATTTAATTCATTTATAATTAATTCAAAATCACCATTTTCATTCATTATATGAACATTATTAAAATGATCTAAACCAATATAATAATGCATTTTATTTTCTTGATTAAAATACATTTCAAAATGACTTTCTCTATCAAAATATATTTTTTGTTTAATTTTATTATCTTCAATATCTTTAATATTAATTTTATTTTCATTAATATTATATTCATAAATTAAATTTGATATAAATTCATTATCATTTTTAGTTCCTCCTAAAATAATAATTTTATTTTCATTATTAAAACAAATAGATGAAATGTTTTTAATTAAATAATTTTTTTCATTATTAATTAAAATATATTTCCAACAATTACTATTATATAAATCAATAAATTCAATTGATTGATTATAAATTAATTGGGGATAACAAAATCCAAAAAATCCAAATATTTTATCATTAAATAAAGAAAAAGTAGCATTTGATCTTTCAATATTACATTCTGGTAATTCTTCAATTATTTTTTCTTTATAATTATATGATTCTACTTTTCTATTAAATTTTCCAGAAATTATATATATTTTATTTCTTTCTTTGTTTAATATCATTGAACCTGAATTATGATTATTTTCAAATTGGCAAATTTTTTTTATCTTCTTAATTTTATGATTATATAAATAAAGTATATCAGAATTTTTTCCAGTTAAAATAAACACTCCATTTAATATATTATATATTATAGTACCTTCTTTTTGATAATTATCTAAAAAATTTCCTTCTGATATAATATCATTTAATTTTAATATTTCAAATTTTCTGTTTTTTAAATTAAACAAAATTAAATTCATATTATTTAAACCAAAGACAAAAATCTCTTCGTACAATATATCTTTATTATTTAAAACATTAATTAAATTATCTTTATTGTCAGAATAATATATTTTTGTATTATTTAAACTTTCAATTGGAGTTATATTATTAGTAAAATATTTTTTAAAGTTTTCTTCTTTTAAAGTATTCTGATTTGATAAAATTTTTTCATATTTATTTTCAATATCATTAAATGATTTTAATTTAATATTTAAGCTTTCAATTATTGTTTTATTTTTTAAATTTTCATTAATAAGTTGTTGAATATTATTTCTACTATTTGGTAATTCTCTATTAACTTTAACATTTTCTTTTAAAGATGAAGGAATTTTTAATTTAATTTCTTCAATATATTGATAATTTTTTTTATGGTTACTTTTTTTTTCAGTAGAAAAATCACTTAAAGTTTTTCTTTTATAAATAGTTGAATTATTTTCAGAATGAATTAAATCAAATAATGAATTATCTTGAGAAATTGTTTGACTTACTCTATTAACATTGTTTTTTTGTAAATTTGAAATTGTTTTATCTTTATTTTTTATTTCTTGATATAATGAAAAAATTTTATTTGAAAAATCTATATTTTGTTCATTTAAATTTTTAATTTCTTCTTTTAATATATTATTATTTTCTTTTAAATCTTTAATTAATTTATCTTTATCATAAATACTATTATTAAGTAATAAAATTTGATTTTTTAAATTTTTAATTTCTATTTCTAAATTTCTAATATTTAAAACTGATTTTAATTCATTATCACTTAATTTACTTTGAGTTAAAGATGATTGATTTGTTAATTCATTATTTAACTTTTGATAATCTAATAAAGAATTTTTTAATATATCAATTTGTTTTTGACTTTGCTCATATTTTTCTTTAAATTCAATATTTGAATTATTATTTTTATATTCTTCAAGTTCATATATTTGTTTATTTGCAGTTTTTAATTTTTCATTTAAACTTTTATTATCTTCAAGTAATTTTTCATATTTAATCTTTATTTCATTATATATTGTAATTATATTTTTATTACTTTTATTTTGTTCAATTAATTTTTTTTGTAACAATAAAACATAAGAACTATTATTATTCACTTCTACATTTGAAATATTTTTATTTTTAATTAAAGGAGATGAGATAGGACTTCTATAATTTTTTATAAAATTTAAATTATTATATGGTTTAATTGGAGAATGATTAATTCTATATTGAATATAATTCATTAAAGGTTTTGATTTTGAATATTCTATTATTTTTGAAGATGAACTTGCGTTTTTAATATTATTATTTGAATAATTTTTTAAGAGTTGTTTTTCTGTATCATCATTTGATGATGGTCTTTCATGATAATTACTTAAAACTAATGTTCTGTTTTGATTTTCCTTTTTTGGAGTTGATAAATTTATTTTATATTTATTTCCAAAATATGTATTATCATTTAGATTTCTTCCTTTGAAAGTCTTTTTTAATTTTTTTAAATTTGTATAACATTGTCTTATATTTTCATCTATTTCATCCTTTGAAAGTTCTTTAGAACTAATTCTAGAATGTATTTTATTTTGTGAATAATTTTTATATTTATCAATTTTATTGAACAAATTTAACTCCATACTTTAAATATTAATTAAATAAAATATAATCACCACTAAATATTAAATATTATAATTTTTAAAAACAATTAAAAAATAAAATAATTTTATTTCTTATATTTAATTCAATAAATCAAAAAATATCAAGCAATTATATTAAAAGAAACAAAACAGTTAATAAAATTAATATTAAAAATTCTTTTTATTAAAACATACTTTTGTTATTATATCAAATAAAATAAAAAATTAAAGATTTATTTACAATAAAGACTAATCAAATTCATTTTTAATACTCAAAGTAAAAGCTTCATAATTAAATAAACAATAAAACAAAAACAATTTGAACTTTAAATAAATTAAAAAAACTAAAAATCCTCAATTTGAAGATAATTAATATATCTATTAGAAAGAGGTATTTGTGGTAAAATAACAGGAATAAAATCCTTTTTTTCTTCATTAAATTCAGTCATTAATTTTTTATGAGTATAAACTCTTGGTAATAAATCATTTTTTAAATTTGAAGGATTACTTGAAATTCTAAAATGAATTTTTCCTTTTTTTGGAGTTAAAGTTTTATTTTCTTCTTTAGTATTTTTATTTTTTTTCATTTGTTTATTAACATCAATTTTTAAATTATCAGGAATTTTATTCTTTTGTTCTAAATTATTTAAAATATTTTTTGCATTATTATAAATATTTAATTCTGACTTTGTTGATGTATAATTTACTTCTTTTAACAATTTTGGTTTTGATTTTATTGTGTTTACTTTTTTTAAATTTTCTTTTATTTTTATTTTAGGTTTGTGATTTTTATAATTTGAAAAAAATATATTACTATTATTTTTCCTATTTTTAATAGAATTTCTTTTTAAAAAGCTTGTATCAAATGAATTTCTTCTTGAATGAAATTCATTTTCAGAATCAATTATATCAAAACTATATAATTTTTCTTTCTTTATTTTTTCTTTTTTTTTATTGCTGTAATAATTACATTTATTAACATAATTTTTATCAATATGATAAATTTTCTCTTTTTTTTTCTTATCCTTTTTATTATAAATTAATTCATCTAATATAGGCATTTTTACATTTAATAATTCATTATTTTTCTTAAAATAATTAAGAAAAATACTAATTATTAAAAAATATTTTCCATTTTTTAAATTATTTCTATAAGATAAAATCTCATTAAAAGTTTTTGGAATTTCATCATTTTTATTTCTAGTAATCCAAGGATGCCTTAAAGCTTTATCAGACGTATATCTCCAAGAAGGATTAGGTTCTAATAATTTATTAATTAAATTCTTTGCCATAAAAGACAAATTATTATTATAAGAAAAAATACCTTTTTTTATTTTCTTTGAATATAATTTTCTATCATCTCCTTTAATATAAAAAGGATGTTTATTATTATTTAATAACATATATAATATAATTCCAATAGACCAAATATCTACAGTTTGACTATAAAATTTTTTTTCTATTTGTTCAGGTGACATATAAATAAAAGTTCCACAATAACCATCAATTAAAGGATTATATAAATTTTGGGCACTTAAACCAAAATCAATTAATTTAATACTATTTAAATTATTTTCTTCTGAAAACATAATATTATCTGGTTTAATATCTCTATGACATATTTGTTTATTATGTAAATAATCTGTTGCACTTAGTAATTTTTGTATTATTATACTTGCATTTTCTTCACTTATTTTTCCTTTATTTTTCTTCATGTATTCACTTAATGTTCCATATTTTAAATATTCCATCATTATATATAATTTTGAATTAGTTTCTTCATATCCATAAAATTGAACAATATTTTCATGTTTTAATTGTTTTAATATTGATATTTCTTTTTTCATTTTTCGAATTGAATTTGAATTAGAACCTGATTTATTTATTATTTTTATTGCTAATTCTTCTTCTGTATTTGTATTTAAAACATGAATTACTGTTCCAAATGAACCTTTTGCTATATTATTTATATATTTATATTGAGAATCCAAATCATAATATGGAACTTCTTTTTCTATATCACTTACATATATCTCCATTTAAAAATTATAAATTATTAATTTTAAATATATTTTATAATATATTATTATATTTTTTATAATGTATTATTGAATTTATTAAGAAAATATTTTAAATTTAAAATGTGATAATGTTTTTAAAAATTAAAAAAATAAAAAATCTTTATTTCATTAATTTATTATCACTTAAAACCAATAAAAAAATAAAAAAATTGTAATTAAATAACAATCTCAAAATAACTATTTATTTCATATATTTCTGATAAATTTTCCTATCTCTCTGTAACAAATTTTCCAAAGGACCAACTAATCTTTTAAAAGTCATTCTATCAATAGATCCAACAATACAATCTTTATTAGTAACAACATTAAAAGGATTATTTTCATTTTTTAATAAACAATTTTCACAAAAATAACTATCTTTTTTATAATCACTAATTTTTTGATCAGGTTTTCCATCAATATTTTTAATTGCAGTTGCTTCTCCTTCATCAATAATATACATTTTATTTCCACTTTCATTTTGTTTAATAATTTTATTTCCTTCTTTAATAGTTTCAAAAGTTAAATTATCAATAAGTTTTAATAATTCATTATCATTTAAAGTAGATAAAATTTCAATTTGTTTTAAAATTTTCATATACTTTTCTCTTTTTTTATGTTCATAATTTCGAATTATATTATTGTAAATATCTCTATTTAAAGAATATAAACTACAATTTTCACTTTTTGCTATTATTGAATAAGGATTTTTATAATTATATAATAAAGCAAGTTCTTCAAATTGATCTCCTGCTCTAAATGTTTTTATATAAGTTTGTGGATCTCCTATTCTATATATTTTCTCACAGTCAAATTCTCCTTGTTCTACTAAATAAAAATTTTCACTATTTTCTCCTTGTTTAAATACTGTATCATTTAATTTATATTTTTTTTCTTCAAATGAATTAATTATATCATTTAATTCTTTTTCATTTAAAGAATTAAATAAAAAAATTGTTAAAAGTTTTTCTTTTATTTTTTTTATTTGAACTTCTGTTTTTTGATATTTTTGAATTTTATTTTGAGCTTTATTTAATTTTCCAAAAACTTGATTTGAAATTGCATTTCTCATTCCTTTTTTTTTTTGTTGTCTTTTTTTCATATCTTCATCAATTTTTAATTGATCTTCAGGTGAAATTTCTTCTTCTTTATCACTCAAAATTTCCATTTCTTTATCTTCTTTTTCATATTTTTTTTTGTAATAATTTAATTGTCTTTTTAAATTTTCTAATTCTGAAGTTTCAATATTTTCACCATAAATTTTATGTCCTGTATATTTTTGAAGCCAATCAAACATATAAAGTGACTATTTTTTATTATATAATTTTATTTACTGGATTTGATGGATTTTCTATTAAAGTTGCTTTAATTAAAGGATGAAGAATTGGTTTAATGTTTTCATCTAGATATTCTTTGGCTGATGACATTTTTTGTTATTATTTTTAAGTTAACTGATATTATTGTATTTTTTTTATATTAAATAATTTTTTTATTAAGTTTTTGAATAAATAAAAAATTTATTGGATTTATTATATTATAATTAATTAGTCTATTTTAGAGATTTAATATTGTTTAGTTTTATTTTAATTTTTATTTTTTTTAATATTATTTACTTTCCACTAGCTTGATTTAATAAATTTTGAACTCTTTTAATTTTATCATTTATATCATTATTCCCAGTACTAGAAGTATAATTTTTTTTATTGAATGAATTATTATTAACTCCAGTAGAACTTTTCTTAACATTTGAGACAAAATTTTTTTTATTATTCTTATTAATATTACTAGTGGTAACTTTAGGTTTCAAATAAGAAGGTTTATTATAATTATATTGATTATTTTTAGTATAATCATATTTCTTATTACTACCTTTACTTTTTTGAGAATTATTAGATTTAATAGAATTATTTCTACTAGAAGAAGAATATTTTCCTAAAGAACTTCCTCTACTTCCTTTAGAAGAATTAGAATAAAGTGAAGAAGTAGTTTTTTTATTTTTACTATTACTAAAATTATTAAAAGGTTTATAATTTTTTCTATATTGATAAGAACCATATTTATAATAACCATTAAAAGGTTTATTTGTAGAAGAAGGAATTAAATTTTTTTTTAAATAACTTTGACTTGATTTCTTACTAAAACCACTCATATAAGTATTACTTGCTGATCCTGTAGTATGATATGATCTTGTTGATTTTGGTGTTGAATTTCCATATCTATAATAATTATTTTCTCTTTTTGATCTTTGTAAATCTTTTTCTAAATTAGAAACTTTTACTTTAAGTGCTTTTTCATTTTCTCTATAAATTTTTATCTCTTTTATTAATTGATCTACTTCTTTATTTTTTTCATTTGTTTGTTTTTCAAAATCTTTTCTTGCTTTTGATAACATATCTGTTGCAATTTCTAATTTTTTTTCTAAATCATGAATTTGATTTTTTGATTTGTCTTTTTGATGAAAATTATTTTGTGATTCTTTAAAATTTGTTTCCTTTAAATCATCGATTGATTTAAGTAACATTTTAATTTTATTTTCACTTTGTATTTTATAATTGTTATATTCTTCATTTAATTCTGAATAATTTTTATAAATATCATCATTATCAACTGCACCTAATTGTCTATTTTTTTCTAATAATTTTATTTTGTTTAATAAATCTAAATTTTCTTTTTTTAATTTTTCATATTCTGTATAATTAACTGGAATTGTTATATCGGAAGCATGTTGAATTTTAATATTTTTGATTTTATTTTTTAATCTTTCAATTGTTCTTCTTAACAATTCAATATTTCCATTTTTATCAAGATACTCTAATTGAATTGGATAAACTACTTTTTCAAATTCTTCATATCTTAATAATAAATATTTTTTAATATTATTTTCTGAATTTTTTGAAAAAGATGATTCATTATTATCTTGAGATAATTGTTGTATTTCATTTAAAGAACAAAAATTTAATGTTACTTTATCATTTTTTTGACTTAAGGCTGCAATTAACATTTTTGTAAATACTTCTAATGATTTATAACTTCCCATTTGAGATGTTATTTCTTTTACTATATTTTCATCTAATTCTTTCTTCCAATAAATTGTTTGAGATTCTTCTTCAATTGTTATTAAAAGTTTTGATGATATTGATTGAAGGGTTATTATGTAATCTTTATTATCAAATTTTTGATTGAATTCTAGATTGACATTCATTTAAATAATTTAAATTAATTTAATCTAATTTAAAAACAGATAATATTTAAATTTTTATAAATGATTATATAATCAATTATGTTTAAAAAAACAATATAATTTACTTTAATCATATAAAATAAAATACTTTAAATTACAATTTTCATATTTAATTTTATTTTCTCTTTTTTCTCATATCAACATTAAAGAGTGCAATCATTAAATAAAAAATAATCAGAAAAATACTAAGAATAAAAATATAAAAAGAACAATAATTTCTTCTTCCAATACATTTAGTAATCCAAGGACAATGATGATCAAATCCTTCAATACAAATTCCACATTCTTTACAATGATAACTTTTTTTATTGATATTTATCCAAATTTTACAAATATTACACCATTTATATTTATTTCTTTGTTCTATTATTTTTGATTCTAATTCATGTTTTGGATAACCTTGATTAAATAATGAAGCATGTGTATATGATATTAAAAAAATTAAATAAATTGAAATTCCTAATTTTTGATAAAATGAATTTAAATAATACCAAAATGAATAAAAAAAACCTAAAAAAAGTAATGTAATTCCTAATATAAAATATACAAATGTAATATAATTTGGTCCTATTATTAATAATGGATCACTATTTCCATTTCCTAAAAATGAATATGAGTGCCCTATTTTTAAATAAAAATAATATTTTGGTTTTTCTTTTGAAGTTTTATTTATACTTGAATTTATATTATTATCTAATTTTTTTTGTGTTTCATTATTTAATTCTTCTGAATTAATTTTAGAGTATTTTATATCTTTATTTGATAAATTGGATATTTTATTTATTTGTTCTTTACCAAATTGAACTTGTATTTCATCCATTTTAATTATTTAATTTTTTAATTTTTTTTATTATTTAATATATTCTTAATTTAAACATTTAAATTTTTTATTCAAATTTAGAAACAATCAAACAAAAAAATAAAAATAAAAAAATTTATTATTTAAAAAAATATATCATATATTAATATCATCTAAAAAAATGAATACTCTAACAAATCAAAAAGAACTTGGAAAAACTGTATTATTCATAAGTGAACTTCCAGATAACATTCTAGACACAGAATTAGAAGATTTTTTTTCTGATTACAAAGATAACATATTAATGATTCAAATAGAACGTAATTCAAAATCGTATGATTTTTTCAATACAAAAAAGCCAAAAGCAACAATAATATTTAAAGATCACGAAAAAGCAAATGAAGCAAGAAATTCATTAAATATGAAAAGATTAAAAGGAAAAGCATTAAATATAATGTGGCATGAAAAAGATAATAGTATAAGATATAATAATACTGCAAATATTTTTGTTAAAGGAATTCCTTCTGATGTTAAACCAAGAGAAGTCTTTGAATTATTTAATAAATATGGTGAAATTATTTCTAGTAAAATATGCGAAGATGAAGATGGTGATTTATTAGGTTATGGTTATATTAATTATTATTCTATTGATTCTGCAGAAAATGCAATTAAGGATTTAAATAAAAAAAAGATTTGGGGTAGTGTTTTAGAAATTGAACATTTTCAAAAAAAAAATGAGAGATTACAATCTAATTTAGGTAATAATTCTATTTATATTAAAAATATTCCTGATAAAATTAATGAAAGTGATTTTAAAGATTTATTTAAAAAATTCGGTGAGATAACTTGGTCTAAAATTCTTTCTGATAATAATGGAAGAAAATTTGCTATTATTGTTTATTCACAATCTGAAAGTGCTTTAAAAGCAAAAGAAGAAATGAATAATAAAAAAATAGATGATAGTGATATTGGATTATATGTTGATTTACTTCAAAAAAAATCAGAAAGAAAAAGAATTTTAACATCAAAAATTGGTGATATAAATAATAAATTAAATCAAGAATTTAAAAATTGTAATTTATATATTAAAAATTTACCTTATGATTTAACAGATGAAAAATTAAGAGAAATTTTTAGTAAATATGGTGAAATAAAATCAGTAAAAGTATCAAAATTTATCCTTCAAACAAAAATAAAAGATGAATTAAAAGAAATAGAACAATCAAGAGGATTTGGTTATGTTTGTTATACAAATCCAGAAAGTGCATCAAAGGCAATAGAAGCTTTAAATGAGCAAAATTTACCAGGATATGAAAATTCAAAAAGACCAATAATAATATCATTATTTATGCCAAAATATGAAAGAAAGCAATTTTTAAATAAATTACAATCAAATCCAATGAGTAGATTCCCATTAATAATGGGAAATCCATATACAATTCCAATGATACCATTTAATAATAATTATCCTCAAAGACATGGAAGATATATTAATGGAAATGGAAATTATAATAAAAATAGAAAACAACAAAATCAAAAAAATAATTATAACAATCAAAACAACACAAATATTGTTAGTAATAATAATAATATAAATAAAAGTAATAATAATAATAATTTAACTGTTAATGAAAATAATAAAGAAGATGAACCAAGTTTCGAATATTTAGATTCTCTTGATTCTATAGAAGCTAAAAAAGATTATTTAGGAGAATTTTTGTTTAAAAAAATTGAACAACATCCACTTGCACATGAAAAGAACTTTACTATTGATATTATTGGAAGAATTACTGGAATGATTCTTGGAATTGAAGATATTAGAGAAATATATGATATTACTACAAATTATCAAAGTTTAACTTCAAGAATTAATGAGGCTTTAAACTTATTGGAAAATCAATAAGTCGTTAATTAGTTATACATAAATTTAGCAATTAACTTTAAAAAAAAATGAAAAAAAACCAAAGAACAAAAAAAAAAAATTTTTTTTTTCAAGATAAAAATAAGTATTTATAAAATTATTATAAATATATATTTTTTACATAAAAGCATCATTTTCATCATTTAAATAATCAGTAAATTTTCTTATTTCTTCTTCTGTTTTTAATTTCTTATCAATTGCTTTTAAATCACATTCAACTCTTTTTAAATCAGTTGTACAATATTCAACAATATCATGAATATCTAACATTCTTTTTGAATTTCTCATTGTACTATTGAAAACATTCATAATTTCATCATCATATAATTTATGTGCTTTTGCAAAATCTCTATAAAATTTTCTTAATATATATCTTATAATATGACTATCTAATAAATATTTAATTATTCTTTTTTTATTAAAGTAATTTTCTTCTGAATTTTCATTTATATTACTCCCATTTAAAAATTCTATTTTTATATTATCTAATAATTTTTTATAATCTCTTCTATAATTTTCATAATTAATAATACATTTAAAATTTTCTATTATTTCTTCAATATTAACTGAATTAATTTTATTAATTCTATGATGATCTTCAAATAAATTTCCAAGAAAGAAAAATTTTTCAATTGGAGAAGTTGACTGACTAGTAATATCCATAAAGAAAAAAAATTCCTTAACTTTAATATTTCCTAAACCTTCATCATCAAATATTAAAAATATTTTTCTTGTAAAATCATCACCACCACTTTTATCTAATTTTAATAAAGAAATTAATTCCATAAATACTTTTTCACTTATCATTTTATCTTTTTCAAGGAACCATTTAAAATTTTGATAATTAACTAATAATTTTTCAATAATTAAAGAATGTACTTTCCAAACTTTAGTAATTGCTTCATATTTAACTGCTTGTTTAAAAGATGAAACTCCTTTTGTTGTAATAATTTTTGGTATTAATCTCCAAATTAATTCATCTCTTTTAAAATTTGGATCTGGAAAAGAAATTGAATATGAATTTATCATTTTTCTATTTTTTTTATTTCTACTACTTTTTGGATTTTTTACAGTTGGAAAGTTAATCTTTCCCTTTTCTTCATATGTTACTAAATTTCCTGATAATTGATTTGATATTAAATTATTATTAATTAATGTTGAAAAAATTACTTTTTTTGGTACATAATGATATGGATTTATAGTCATTAAATCTTTTAATTTTAGTTTCATTAAATTATTATTTCTTTTTTTTACTATTTTTTTTATTCTAAATCCATTTATTTCATCATCTTCTTGTTTTATTATATTAACATAATCAAGCATTTTATCCTCATTTAAATATTTATCTCCTTCATATTGATATAAAAATTTTTCATCAATATCTAATTTACTTTTTGTTAAATTCATATTTCTAATTTTGTTTCTATCTTTAAATGATATTTTATTTATTGATTTAAAATTGTTTATATTAATTTTTGATATTGATGGTATATCATTTATTGTTCCTAATAATGATATTGAATTTTTATTTTTTCTTATTGAATTTGATTTTAATGATTGGATTTCTTCTTTAGAAATATAGTTATTTGGAAAAAGTTTTGAAATATATGGTTTGAATTTACTATGAATTGTTAATTATTTATGAATTTATTTACTTTATAATAGAGGTTTTTCTTTGTGTTTCATCTTCTGTTGTTATTGTTGATTGTCTTTTTGAATCAGATAATTTAGAGTTTTGCATATATTTTATTTATTTTTAAAATATATTTTAGTTAAAAATAATTTGTTTGAATATTATATTAATTTATAAATGATATATTTTAAGATAATAAAATTTAATTTTATTTATATTAAGTAATTATATCAAAAATTGAAAAATTAAAAAAAATTTGATAATATAATTAATGAATAGAATGAGATAAAACATTGATTAAAAAAATAAAATTGAATTATATCTAATTATTCAAAATATTTATCAAAATAATAATTGGAAAAAATAATTAATATATTTAATATATATTTAAATAAAAATTAATTATAATGAACTTGGAAGAAAAAAAATATTACAAATTCAAAAATTCATTAGAAGAAGATGAAGAAAAAGAAGAAGAAGAAAAAGAAGAAGAAAAAGAAGAAGAAAAAAAAGAAGAAGAAAAAGAAGAAGAAAAAAAAGAAGAAGAAAAAGAAGAAGAAAAAAAAGAAATAGAAGAAGATAATATAAAAAAAGTAAAAAAACATAAAAAAGTAGTAATAAAAGAAAAAGAAGAAGAAGAAGAAGAAGAAGAAGAAGAAAAAGACTCAGATAAACATTCAAGAAATTCAGACCCAATAATCCAACCAAAAAAATTTAGATACGAATTTCCCCAAAGAAAAAAATTAATCCAAAAAAAAAATTATGAAACATTTGTAAAACAACCATTTTGGTTAGATGCAAATTTATTTGAAATATTACAAACAACAACAGAAGAAAAAAAAGTAAAATCATTTTATACAATTTTATCAATTTGGAATACAATGATGGGAAGTACATTAATAAGTATACCATATTTTATATCACAAGCCGGAATAATTCCTTCAATAATAATATTATATCTTTATGGTTCAATATGTTTTTATACTGCAAGAATTATAGTAAAAACAGGAGGAAAAGATAATGATTATGCAGATACTGTTTATAGATATTTTGGTAAAGTAGGAAATATTGGAAAAGTATTACAAATTGTTTTTAATTTATCTATTAATATTGGAGCTACTTTTATTTATTTTGTTATTATTAATCAAAATTTATTTCCTTGTATTGCTGTTTTTTTAAATTTTGTTTTTAAATGTGATATTAAATCTGATGATATTACTCCTTATTTTAATAAATTTTCTATTATTTATTGTGCTATTGGTATTTGTATTTTAATTTTTCCTTTGTTAATTAGAAGAGAAATGGGAATTTTAGTAAAAATTAATTCATATGGAATTTATTTTGTTTTAGTTTTAATTTTTTTTGTTTTTTATATTGGAATAAAGGGTTTAATTACAACACAATATAAATTTGCTTATATTGAAAATAAGGATAATATTGAACCTAGATATTTATATTTATTTGGACCTAATCCTTCAAAATTAGCAGGAGGTGCTTGTTTAGGTTTATTTGCTCATAGTGTTATTTTACCTTTATTACAAAATAATGAAAATCAAGAAAATAATCAAAGAGATTTATTCATTGGTTATTTATTAGTTATATTTACTTATATTGCTTTTGGAATTATTGGTTATATTGGTTTTTCTGCAAAAAATTTTGATCATAATTTTCATGATAATTGGTTTAGATTTTTTAAACCTGATGATATAGTTATTTTGTTTTTAAGACTTTTAAATGTTATTCAACTTTTATCTATTTTTCCTATTTTATTTTATGTTATTAGAATTCAATTTTTTGGAATTTTTTTTGAAAATAATTTCCCTTCTTCTTTACATATTATCATTTTTAGTCTTATATTAATTATTTTATGTCTTTTAATTCTTTATTTTTTTTATGAATCATTATCAAGTCTTATTTCTAATATTGGTGCTGGAACTGGATTATTTTTAATTTTTTTAATTCCTATTATTGTTAATATTATTTATTATAAAAGAAAACATCCTCATAATTTAACAGAATTACAAGAAAATTTAATTAATGAAAAAGATGATGAAAATAATGATATTAATCAAGTTATAAAAAAGGATATTAATGATATTGATAATTATGGTATTTCGAAAAAACCAAAAAATAAATGTAAAGAAAATTTGTTTTATGTTTCTCAAATTTTAATAATGATTTTTGGAGTTTTTACATTTATTATTCAATTTGTTAATATAAACTTCTTTAATATTAAAATAAAAAAGCAATAAGATATTAAAAATTATAAATTATATTATTTAAATTAATAATGTTAAAATATATTTTTAAATATAACATATTTTAAAAAATGTTATCATATGAAACAGAGGAAGATATATGTAAAATATTTATGATTATAAGTGAAGCAGAATGTAAATGTGAAATTGCAAGAAAAAACTTAAATCAAATGGAAAAATTTAATCCATATAAAATTTTTAAGAGAATTGATAATGATAATACAAATTATATAACAGATAGTAATTTAATTGATTTTTTTCAATCAAATCAAATATATTGTACTAATAATGAAGCTAAATTTATAATAAGTTTTTATGATTCAAATTCAAAAAAATGTTTGAATTATTCTCAATTTCTTAATATTATAATTGAAAATGATAATGAAAATATTCTTTTAAATAAAAATGAAGATTTACTTGATTCTGATGATAAAATTTCTTATCAAATTGAATATGCTCTTTGTAGACTTTTTGAAAAAGAAATTAATTTAGTAAGAAATTTGGAATTTTTAATAAGTGATTTAAAAGAAAGAAGAGATTTTAGTATATTTGATATGTTTTATTTATTAAAAAATGAATCAAATGAAATTTCACAAGTTACTTTAAGTAAATTTTTAAAAAGTCATGATATTAATTTTAATGACGATGATATTATGAGAATTTTGAAAAGATGTGATGTAGATAAAAATTTACATATTACAATGGAAGATATTCAAAAAATTTTTGGAATTGAAACTTGCTATCCTTGTTTTAATTATTTAAAAAATCAATTATCATTTAATGAAGAATACATTAATATTTCCACAAAATCACCTCAAAATATTTTTACAGATACAAATTTTTCAACAATATATTATTCAAATGATAATAATAATAATGAAGAACAAAAAAATCAAAATGAAGAAATTATAAAAAAAAAGATATCAGATAATTTATTATTAACTCAAATTCCTCAAAGAAAAAAATTTCAATATAAAAATATAAACATTAATCAAGATATTTCAAATAATTTCACAGTTGAATATAACATAAGTGAAAACTCAATAGATGTAAATTCAGAAAGAATAATTCAATTTTTAAAATTAATAATGATTTGTGAATTACAAATTGAAAAAGCAAAAATAGAATTATCAAAAAGAGCAGAATTTAATATAGATGATATATTTCGTTTTTTTGAACCAAAACATTTTGAATATGTAACTCAAAATGATTTAGTAATTGGTTTATCAAAATTAAAAATATTTACAACTGATTCAGAAATAAAATTACTTTTAATGAAATATGATTTAAATAATAATGGAGTTCTTGAATTTGAAGATTTTTTTGATATGTTTATTCCTTTTGAAAGAGAATTTAGATATAATATGGAAAAAAGAACTCCTTTACCTTTTGTAGAAAAGTTTAATAAAGGTTATTTTTTAACTGATGCAACTTTACCTTATTTGAAAAATGTTTTAAATATTATGATTAAGTCTGAATGTAAAATTGAAGAAGAAAGACATAAATTAAATAAGAATTTTAATTTAGATTATAAAAGATTTTATAGGAAAATTGATAAAGATGATAAAGGATATTTTGGTATTATGGATTTAAAATATTTTTTTTATGATAGTGATATTAAATATTTACCAAAAGAAATTGATTTGTTGTTTATTAGATTGGATAAAAAGAGAAATGGAGAGGTTGATTATAAAACTTTTTTAAATGAAATTATAAATAGAGTTGATTCTTCAATTTATATTTAATTTTACTTTTTTTATTTAATAATTTTTTAATTAAAATTGTATATAAAGAAAATATATCTTTGTTTTGTAAAATATTCAAATTTATTTTTTATTAATAATTAATTTATTTTTATATGGAAAAAAATATTATTTTTGAAAAATTTATTAAAGAAAAAAGTCATTTAGTATGTTCTAAATTTTTTATTGAAAATTTTCTAGATTTTTATATTATAAAAGGAATTGAAAAAATAAATGATAATGAAATTCAATTTGAATTTCAATTTATTCCAAATGAAAAATATGCTAATTTTTTAAATATTGTTCATGGAGGTTCAATTACTTTAACATTTGATAATTTAACTAATCTCTGTTTATATTATATTACTAATTCATTTTATAGGAATATTTCTTTTTCAATAATATATAAAAATCAAGTATTATTAAATGAAAAATACACAATTAAATTATTATTAGAAAGATTAAAATTTAAAACTATTTTTATTACATGTATTTTATTAAATGAAAAAAAATTAAAATGTATTGAAGCACAAATAATAAAAGAAAAAAAATTAAAAAATAAAATATAAAATGATTAAAAATATATTTTTAACTATATTACAAATAATTAATATAATAACTAAAATTCCTAATTAATTTATATTAATACAATCAGAATCTTCATTAACTATATATAAAATAATAAAATAAAATTCTTAATTTTTCATTACAATATAATGCAAATAAAATTAAACTTTATAAAATTATCATTATCAATTTAATATAGAAAATAATTAAAAATTCTAAAAAAAATTAAAAAATAATAAAAAAAATCCATAAAAAATCAAATAATTCACATTTTATTAAATCCATTAACAAATTCTTCAAAATCAATTTCTCCATCACCATTATCATCAAATTTATTATACAAATCTTGTAATTCTTTTTTTTCCTTTTCATTCTGTGGTTTAATCATATCACAAAATTCTTCAAAAGAAATTTTTCCAGAACCATCAGTATCATAACTTTTAAAGCATTCAAGTAATTGTTCTTTTTTAATCATTTTTCTAAAATCCATTAAAGCAGAAACAAACTCAGTATAATTAACTAAACCATTTTTATCAATATCCAAATCATTAAACATATTCACTACATCATCTCCAGTAATTTTGCCATCAAATTTACATTCTTCAACACCTTTTCTAATTTCTTCCATTGATAAAACACCATCATTATTTTCATCTAAGCTTTTAAACATTTCTACAAATTTCATAGTTTCTTCTTCATTTAAATGAAAAGCAGTAAAATTAATAACACTTTTTTGCATTAAATTTAAATGTGAATAATCTCTTACATGAACCCAATCAACACTAATTCCACTTTTTCTTGCATTAGGTGCATTTTCTTTAATCCATTTAGTTTCTAAAAGTTCAGCAGCAGAAAGTCTTTTATCCATAGGAACTAAAATACTTTTAATAATATCTTTAGCATCTTGACTAACTAATTCAAATTCTTTATAATTCATATCATATTTCATAGAACAAATTTTTTGTTTTAATTCTTCTTCATCACTACTATAAAAAGGTGGTTTACCACAAAGCATAATATACATAATAACACCAACAGCCCAAATATCACATTTTTCATTATATTTACCAGTAATAACTTCAGGTGCCATATAAAATGTAGTTCCAACTGCACCTTTCATTGTATTATTCTCACCATCGAAAACTTTACTCAATCCAAAATCAATTAATTTAACTTGTGAATCTTCAGCAATTGTACTAAATAGAATATTTTCTGGTTTTAAATCACGATGACAAACACCATGTGCATGTAAGTAATTAACTGCTTGAAGTATTTCTTTTAATATACGTGCTGCATCTTTTTCTGTATACATTTTATTTTGTTTTGCTTTTTTTGCTAATCTATCAAAAAATTCTCCTCCTGTACATTCTTCCATTATTAAATATATGAAAACATTGTCTTCGAATATGTCATATAGTTTTATTATGTTTGGATGATCTGTTGCTCGAAGGAGATCAATTTCTGTTTTGAAACGAGCTTTGTTTGTTATTTTACGTTTATTCATTTTTTTACATGCATATATACTTCCTGTTGCTATTGATTGCACACGAAGAACATGACCATATGAACCTTGACCTAGTTCTTTTATGAAGTTGTAACTCTGGTTTATGTTTGCTATATGCTCTCCTATAAAATGAGATTTGCTTATCATTTTTTTTTTATTTTTTTTTTTCTTTTAAAATTTTTTTTTTTTTTTTTGGATTGAAATTTTATTAAATTTTTTATTTTTTATTCATTTTTTTTTATTAATTCAGTAAATAATATTTTTTTAATAGGATAATTTTTTTTACTCAAATATATATGAAGTATTTAAATATAAAAAATATATATATATTTATATAGGAATTTATTTATTCATATGTTAAAGCAATATTATCATAATCATTATTTTGATTTTTTATTATTTTTTTATTGAATAAATTTTGGCGATATTCTATTTTTCTATTTGCTTTAATAATTAATTTTGAAGATTTAATTAAAACTTTATTTATTTTTTCTTCTAAATCATGTTTTGCTTTTTCTTTAAGTTCTTTTATTGTGTCTATTCTATGTTGTTTATCAATCTTTTTTTGAATACTAAAATAAGCTTCGTAATTATTTTTCATTTGTTCATGTTTAAATTTAAATAATTTATTTAATAACCATTCAATATCTTTTAAATATGAAATACTTGTATATTTCTCTATTAAATAATTACTTCTTTTAAAATGAACTTTTTCATTAATTTGAGAATATATTTCTAATATTTTTTCTTCAACTTTTTTTATTTCATTATCTTTATTTTGTTGAGGAATATTCCTAATATAATTATTCAAATACTTATTTTTAATTTTTAATTCATTTAAATGATTAATATTTAGTATTAATTCTTTTTTATAAAATTCATCTATTTTTTTATCTTCTTGAATTAAATCAATTTTTTCCATATATTCATTTCTTATGTCATCTAATTCATTTTGTGTTTCATTATATTTATCAAGTGACATTTGAATTTTAGATTCAATCAAACCTAATTTTATTTTAAAACTTTCAGGAGATGAAAAAATTGGTTTTGGATTATTAAATATTTTCCTTCCAAAAACTAATATTTCAAGTTCATCATTTGTCAAATTTTCATTTTTTGAAATTTCTTCATTTACTTTTCTTTTAACAATAGAAAAATCTGATAATTGTTCTAAAATATCTTTATCATTTAAATAATCAATTTTATCTTCTTCTAAAAATTGATCAATTTGATTTGTTCCATTTTTAACACATAATAAAAAGAATTTATTATTAAAATTTTTTTCAAATGTTCTTTGAATTTTTCCTAATTTATTTCTTAATAAAAAAGTTTCATGTAAAGATTCATTTTTTTTTTCAATTAAATCAAGGCATATTTCTTTTTCTTTTTTTAAAGTTTTTTGTAAATAAATTAAATATTGATTTTCATCACTTATATATGAATTAAGTAACATAAGCATATTTTCTAAATGAGCAATTTCAACATTAAATAATTCAATTTTTGTAATTGTTCCTTCATTAAATTTTATAATTTCTTTTTTTTGAAGATAATTAATATATTTTGAATAAACATTTTTTTTTGTTTTATCATAAAATTCTGAGATTGATTCTGCTCTAATATTTCTTCTATATGATTTTTCTTTAGTTTTTGGTTTTATTTTTTTAACTAAATCATATGTTAGTTTTCTTTTATGAATAATTTTTTTTTTTTGATTTTGTAATAAAAGTGCATTTGGAAATTTGTTTTTTGTTTTTGGATTAAATTTCATAAAATTTGAAAGTGTTATTAATGAATCTTCAGGTTTAAAAAATGATAATTTATTATTTTGATTTTTTTCAGTATTTTTTCTATAAATTACTTTATTTGATAAATGAGTAAAATTTGGTAAATGAAATGATTCTTTTTTAGTATTATTTAAAAGTAATTTATATCTTATATTTTCATATACTTCTGTTCTGAGACTGTTGATATGGAAATTTTCTAAATTATCATTATTTCTATATTTTTTATTTTGTACTGGACTTAAAAGGGGACTAATATGTTTTTTTAATATATTTATATTTTTTCTTGTTTTACATCTTGTACTTAATTGAGATGAAATATTTGTTCTTTCTGCAGAAAATGAATAAAATGTTTGATAAAAATTTTTCATTTTTTAAATTTATTTTTACAAAGTTTATTTTTAATTTTTTAAATTATAATAAATGTTTATAATAATATCTTTATATAATACTTTATAAACTAAAAATAAATTATATTAATTAAATATTTATAAGAAATGTTATAAATAATGAAACAATTATATTGTTTTTAACCATTTAGTAACCTTATATAAATTTTTTTTTTGATAAGTAAGTGATATTTTCCATAAAATAGTAATAATAATTCCTGTTAAAAAAGGAAAAAGTAAAGATATAACACAACTTTCAAGTCCTGAAATTATCCAATCACGTTGAATATTTTGATAAACAGCACAAAATGCACTTACAAAATAAAAAGACATTAACATAATTAATGTAGATAAAGAAAAATAAATTATTAATTTAATTTTATATAATTTCATTATTTTATGAGCAATTAATTTAAATTCATCAGAATATTTTTCATTTTTAATAATTTGTTCTATTTTATTATTTGATAAATAATCTAAAATAAAACAAATAACAAAAACAATGAGATTTGAAAAAATAGTTTTAGGTAAACCAACAAAAAAAGAAAGAGTACCATTATTTTTATATTTTTGAGAAATATAATCATCAGTAAAAAAAACTGCATTAAATAAAAAGTCTAAAGACATTGCAATAATAAATCTATCCAATTTTAAATGTGTCATATCTAAAATTGAATTATCAATTACAATATTTATAATATTTTGTTTATCACTTAAATAATCCCAATAAAATGTAGATGAAGTTCTATGATCATATTTTTCTGCTTCTTCAAAACATAATACATCATAATCACAATCAATTGGTTCTTCTTTTTTAGAATCTGGAATTGATTTTAAATTAGTATTTGTTGATATTACATTTTCTTCAATATTTTGTATTTTATTTATTTGTATTTTATGAAATTGTGATTTTGTTTTTTTATTATCTTTTTTTAAATTTATAAATGAATTATTTGAAAATGTATGATGATGTTTTTTATGAATCAAATTTTTATCATTAAAATAATCATTAAGACTTATATTTGTATTTACTTTTCTTATATTATTTTTCATCGATGTATCAATTTCATTATTATTTTCTTCTTCAAATGAATTATCTTTTTTATTTCTAAGTGGTGGATTTGGATAATTTTTTTCTTCATTATCATTATTATTTAGAGTCATATTATATTTTTCATCATTTTCTTCAAAATTATCTTCATTTGGTGGTGGTTTAATATTTTTTGAAAGTGCTTTTTTTATCACTTTTAAATTATCTATACAAAAATAAATAAAAATAGCAATATGAATAACTGTTAAAATTAATAAAATCCAACATCCATAATTTTTTTTAAAATATTTCTTATTAAATACTAATTTATAGCATTTAACAACATAAAATGTTTCACTAATAAACATATTTTTAAACTCAGTTTTAAAATCATCAATAAATTCATTATCAATAAAAGTATTATCTGATTGATTAAAAGAATCACAAATACAATTAACACTATTATCTTCATAATTAATACCATCATAAATACATTGTCCACAAAAATTAATACTTTGATAATAATCTTTTTGTCTATCTTTTAAAGTAACATCAGTACCATTTTCATTAGTATAAGTAGCACAAATATCATTAAAAAATTCATCATTAGGATCAAAAACATCATATCCATAACTTGATAAAAGTTGAGCAGTTTCATAATCAAAAAGATCTATATTTATTATTGGTGATGATATTGAAATTTTAATTCCTGAACAATATTTATCTATATCTATTTTATTACCATTATTATCATATATTTCATATGTACATTTTGATATAATTGATGTTGTATCTTTTTCATCTATTTTTATTATTGTAAATGGTGTTGGGAATAAAGATTCTAATTTAGTTTGACATTCATTTAAGTTAATATTTGTTAATTGATTTTTTGAATTTATTGTTTCTAAATCTGAAATTGATGTTGATGAATCATAAACCATTATTTCATATTCACCAATATCTAAAATTGAAATATATCCTTCAAATTTATATAGTTCTTCTTTTATTATTTCCAATACATCATTAAAATCTAAAATCACCAAAATTTAAATTATAAGAACCATCATTATTATTATTTGGATTAACACAATAATTTCCAATATTAACTATATAATTTGAAGTACAATAATCACAATCAATAGAATCACATTTATCAACACATTGTCCAATAGAAACAACTAATAAAGGATAATTTTTATCACATTTTGTATCACTTGTACAATAATTAGGATTATTATTACAACTAATGAATTTATTAATAGTAGTATTTAAATAATAACCCACAGGCATTGTTTTAGTTAAAATACAATTAGAATCTTGAGTTAAAGAATAAGAATCAATACAAGTTACACAATTATTACTTTTACTATTAGAACCTTTATTACATGTTTGACATAAATCATGACATTTCTTCCATACAAATGGAGAAATTGATTTATCTTCATAATAATTTGTTGGTATATCTGAAATTGAAATACAAATACCATTATTTTCATCTTTAAATGAATATCCATCTTTACATGTTAAACATAATGAACTTCCTACTTCACATGATGAACAATTTGTTTGACAAAATATTAATTCTCCTTTACATATATTTGATGTTAAGCTTTTACCAACATCTTCTGTATTTTGTAAATAATAAGTAAATGAATATTTTGAATATGTTGATGAAAAATATGAAAAAGAAATATCACTTATTGAATATGGTGTATTTCTAGTAAATGAAATTGAATTTCCATCACTATCAGTTAATGTAAATTCAAAATCATATGTTAATATTCCAATTTCTGTAAATGTTTCTTCCTGATTAAATACTTCTGGAGTAAATATTAAATTAGTATTAACTTCTCCATATTGAATTAAATCTGAACATACAGGAAAAGTAAATAAAACAATAGTTGTTGTACCAGCTGCATAATCTAAATATGATAATGTAACTAATTTTTCAGAATGTTTTAATATATATCTTACTATAATTTTTCGTTTAATATTTGATGCTAATTTAATAAAATATGAATTACCAAGTAATTCAAAATTATTGTCTAATAAAAATTTTCCTATATAAAATCCATCCCATTGCCCTGCTGCAACTAATAAAATTTTTTTATCATTATCACTAAAAAAAAAATCAATGTTATGTACAACAATCGGAGAAGTGTCATTTTGTCCTCTATCTACTTCAAATAAAGTTGTAAAATCATTATTTATAGTAAAGCTTCCTGCTTCATGATAACCGAAACTACAAGCATATTTATATATTGGATCCTCTATTAAAAATACAGAACAAATTAATATTGTGTCACCATCATATTTTATATATTTAAGACCTTCAGTATTATCAAGTTTATTTATTGGAATTTTATTATCTATATTATTAGTAAAAACAAAATATGCTTTTGTATCATTATCATAAAAACATCCTAATTCATTATTAATTTCAAATTGTACACAATTTATAATATTTCTTGTTTGAAGATTTGATTGAAATATTGCTTCCGAATTATAAACATTAGTAGTATAATTATATTGTATGATATTTACATCATTTCTTCCACTTTTTCCATGACCTAATAAAGTAGTTTGATTTGAAAGTAAAATTGTATTAATAAAAGTAGATCTTGAATAAAATTTATATACAATAGTAGGAGTAAAAACTTTAGTTTCTTCATTTAAAGTAATTTTTATTAAAATATAATTTGAAACTGTATATGAAGTAGTACCAACCCAAATATTATCTTTTATTTGAATTAAATTTGTTTTGTATTCAGAAATACTGAATTTTGTATCACCATCTGATATTAGATTAAATGAATAATAATTTGGGTCAACATTTCCATTTTCATCAATCAATAAAACATTAACTGTATTACAATTTGAATTTGGACATATGAAACATATATAATTTGGTAATTTTGTCGTACATAAAAGATTTACTCTTATATTTTGATTATATTTAACTATGTAACATAAACTAAATTTAAATAAAATTAGAATCAAAAATTTAAATTTCATTTAATTATGAAATTTTATATATATTTTTATTTATTTAACAAACATTTAAAAAAATATAAAAATTTATTTTTATAAAACTTCTTATTTTTTTTTTAAATAATTTATAAAATGAATGTTTGGTTATATTTACAATATTTAAAATATAGGAAATTTTTGGAAAATATAAGACCAAAAAATAAAGGAATTATTTTATATACTTCACTTACATCATTTATTATTGCACTTTTCATAAAATTTATGAGAAGGGGAAAAAATAAAAAGAAAACTTTTACAAAAAATCAAAAGAAACTTTTACTTAAATCAAAATTTTTTTTCAAATCTAACCATACTTCAAAAATTAGATTAGAATTTACAGGAAATGATGGTATTAAATATACAAAAACTCAAATGTTTTTAAATAGAATATATGAAAATTCCAAAAATCATAATCACAAAAATAAAAAAAATGAAGATAAAAAAAATGAAATAAAAGATAAAGCATTTTTTAACATATTAAATAAGTATATTAATTCAAATTAAAACATTCATAATAATTGAAATAAAAAAATTACAAAAAAAAAAAATAATTAAAAAATATATTTAAAATTCACAAAAAAAAAAAATGTATAAAATATTATTATTCATATTTTTCCTTTTAAGTATAATAAAAATAATAAAAGGAAAAGAAGAACCTTCATCAAGAAAACACAAAGTAGAAAATTTTTATAAAGAATTAGGAATTAAAGACTATGAAATAGAATTATATTCAGGTTATTTAAAAACAAATATTCCAGAAAATGAATTATTCTATATTTTCATCCCAAGTCAAAATAATAAAGAAAAAGATCCTTTAATATTATATCTTGATGGAGGACCAGGTTGTTCATCTTTATTAGGTTTACTTGTTGAAGTTGGTCCAGTTGTTATTTCAAGTAAAACTAGTGAACTTGAAATAAATGAATTTTCTTGGGTAAAAAATTCAAGTATCTTATTTATTGATAGTCCTGCTGAAGTAGGTTTTTCTAAATTTAAAGAAGCAATTCATAATAATGATTTAAAAACTGCTGAAAATTTATATACTGCTCTTAAAGATTTTTATGAAATTTTTTCAGAATATAAAAAAAATGATTTATTCATTTCTGGATTTTCATATACTGGAATTTATATTCCTTATTTAGTTCAACAAATTAAAGGTATTGATAATAATGATATTAATGATATTCAATTAAAAGGAATTTTAATTGGTTCTCCTTATATTTCATCTAAATATAATTATGATATTACTTTAGTTGAAACTATATTTTCACATGGAATAATATCTTTAGATATTTATATTGATTATTTAAATAAATGTCCTCATTATCCAGTAATGATTAGTAGTTTAAATCTTTCTAATACAACAAATGATTTTATTTTTCTTAATAATACAAATGAACCTATTAAAATGGTTAATCATAGTTGTAATGAAGTTAAAAAAGAAATACAAAAACATTTAGTTGGTTTTCCTTTTATGGGGATTTATAATAAATGCTTTTTACCAAGTAATAATTATGATAATTTAAATAGAAATTTATATTTGAATCCAAGAACAAGAAATTTAAATCAATTAAATAATGAACAAATAAGATATTTAACTGAAGAAGAAATTTCAATTTTAAATAAAAATAGAAGATTAGAAGATAAATTAGAAATAGAATATCCATTAAATGATACTTGTGCACTTGATAATACAATTGAAAAATTATTAAATAAAGATAAAATAAAAGAATTATTAGGAGTAAATAAAAGTATAACTTTTTATCAATGTAAACAATTAAATTATAAATATGGAGATTCAACAAAATTTTTTAAAGAACACTTAAATAAATTATCAAATTTTTCTTGTTGGTTATTTAGTGGATCAGAAGATTTATTAGTACCAATTTTAGGAACAATTTATTGGATTGGAGAAGCAAAATTTACAATTAGTAAAGAATGGGATGTTTGGAAATATAAAGGTCAACCTAAAGGAATGATTCAAAATTATACTAATGGATTACATTATTTAACTGTTAAAAATGCTGGTCATGTTATTATCTATGATCAAAGAGAAGTTGGAAAATATATTTTTGATCAATTTATTGCTTTTCATTATCTTCCTAAAAATGAAAATGATAATGGAAAAAAAAATAATATTATATTTATAATATTATTAGTAATAGGAATATTTGTATTTACATCATTATTAATTTTTATTATTTTTAAATGTGTTATAAGATATAAAAGAGTAAAAGATGATATAATTGAAGGAGGTCCTTTAATAAAAAATTAATAATTTATCAAAAAAACTTTATATTTATCATTTTAAAATTAGTTTAAGAATTTTTTATTTAATATTTTTTTTTATTAATTACTTTTTTCAATGAGTAAGTAAGTATTTTAATATTAAATTTTTTTTAATATATGTTAATTTTTAATATTAAATAATATGTTTAAAAATATTATTTTTACATTTTATACTATATTATATAGTGATTGGTATCCTATAAAACATAACACAATTTGTAATTTAACAATTTATTCAAATGATAGAATTTATAATAATATTGAATCAATTGTTGATCCTTTATATAGGTATTCAAAAATAAATATTTTTAATATTTCTTTATTTTTCAAATCAAATTCAATTTTAGGAGATTTTGAAAAGTTATATTTTCATGCTAAAATAAATAAAACAAAATTTATCCTTTTTTTAACAAAAAAAGAAATAATTTCTCCAATTCTAAAAAAATCATATGAAGATGAAACAAATTTTAAAAAAATAATCCCTTTAATTATATTAGATAAATCATTATCAAGTTATTATAATCTTAATTTATATATTCAAGCTTTAAACGGAAAAATTCCAATATTATTTGTAGATTATAGGAGATTTATTAGTTTATTAAATAAAAATAATTTATATGTATCATTATATTATTCAAAAACAATTTTTGCAAATAAAGTGGCTCTATATTTATCTTTAATATTAATGATTTTTATTAATTTAATATCTTTAATTTGGGGACTTCTTTTTTATAAAATTCCTCGTCGTTATAAAATAGAAATTCATGGTATAATATTATTTTTATTATTATTAAAATGTATTTTATCTTATTTAAATACAATTTATGTATATAAAAAAATAAAAGAATTTGATGAAATGAATGATTTTTCAACAGAAAAAGTATTTCGTGTTATAATATTAATAATAAATTATATAACAAAAGTAGTAATTGCATTTATATCATTTATAGAAACAGATTCAAATTTTAGTCCAGAATTAGAAGGAAGAGAAGTAAAATCAAATGCAGGAAATTTAGTAATTTTATTCTTATTTTTAGTAGGTGCAGCAGAAGGAAATGATTTTAATCAAATGGATATGAGTTTAATTTTATTTTCTTTTTATTATTTTTGTATTGGAATTTATGTAACTTATCATGCAATTAAAATGAGAAAAGAATTAACATCAACAATTGAATTTATTCAAATTAGAAATCCTGAAAGATTAAGTTCTTTACGTTATAAAATTAAAATTTTATATTATCATATTATTACTTTGGATTCTTTTGTTATTTTTTATATTATATCTGTTTGTATTATTAATAAATTTCTTTATGAATATGTTAATTTATTTGTTATACAAATTTTGAATTGTAATTTTGATATTTTGAATATTTAGGATTAATGCTTACTTATTTACCTAGAAAATTACCAAGATATGCTATTTTTAATTTTATTTATTTATTTGATAATGAATATCAATTCCTTGAAGAAGATGATTATTATGAAAGTTATGGTGTCAATTTATCAAATGAAAATAATTATTTAACAAAAGATAAATTAAAAAATATTAAAAAAAATATTGATGGTTATAATATTTTTGTTATTGTTAATCCATATTATGAAAAAACAAATAAAAAAGATTTAGAACTGGATAATATAAAAATAGGATTATACTTCAATCAATAATATTAATAAACTTTATACATATAAATAATTAAAATAACTATATTATAATGATACAAAAAAAAATAAAAAAAATTTAACAATTTAAACAAAAAAAAATTTATTCTTGCTTACTACTATTCTTATGAAAAATTCTAAGTAAAAGAGTATCTAAAATTCCAGCAATAGTAAACATTCCTCCAATAATAGCACAAATATTAATTAACCCATCAAAATTTTGTGGATTTTTTTTTTCAAACTTAACTTTAATAGGTGAGATATCATATCTAAAAAAAATAGTAGGAATCATATTACTTTCAACTTTATTTTGTACAGCACTAAATTGAAAAACATTATATTTATCACCTTTAAGATTAACATATTCAGTAGGAACAATTTTAATAAAATATTCAAATAATCTTCTATCACCAGTATCATCACCTTTCATATTATCAAGAGGAGTAATAATTCCATCATTAAAATCTTTTTTAATCATTTCAATATCTTTTTCTTCACCAAAAGAAATATGATTAACAGTATGAGTAATATCAAAATTAATATTAGTACCATTGGCTCTAAATTCTTTAATAATATTAAAAAAAGCATGTGAAGAAACATGGAAATTTCCTGGTAATCTTAATACACTTATACTACCTTCTAAACGACATCCTTCTTTATTATTTAATGCTTTTTTTAATTCTTCTATATTTGGTTGTATTACTTCATGTTCTTTATCTTCTCCCATTTTTTCTGAATTTTTTTGAATAATTTTACCACTTTCATCTAATCTTGTTTTTTGTAATGTTCCCTTTACATTACTTGTGTGATGACCTGTAAAATCACTTATGTCAAGTGATAGGATACTACATGGAAGACGATGCATTGTTATATCTATGTTTATTTGAAGACGATTTGAACCTTTTGATGTGTCTACTAAAAGTTGACTTGATGATGTTATTTGGAAATATTTTGAAAATTCAAAAAGGAATAAGTATATTGAAATGCCAAATGTTACAACAGTTACTATATTTTTTTTTTTTGTTTTTTTAAGTGAAATGTTATATTTTTTTATTTTTACAAAGTGCTCCTATTAAGGTTGGTTTTAAATAGTTGCTTGGTAATTTCCCATATATGTCGAATGATCGAAGTTTATCTGAGAAGGATTGTTTTTCATACATTTTTTGAATATAATGAAATATAAATTATTTATTTATTTTTTGGGTAAAAATGAATTAATTATTTTTAATAAATATTTTTTTTGGGTTTCAAATTCAATTTTGAATATTAAATTTAAATAATTAAATAAATAATAATATATTGAAATTATTTTCATTCACTGAATTATATAGTGTTTATCATGGAAAAAAAATTATTGTTAAGAATATAATTTTTAAATCTTTCATATTTTATTATATTTTTTTCTCTCGATAAAAATAATATTTAAGATTTAAAATAAAAGATATTTTTTATTTAATTTAATGACCATAATTAGGACGAACAGAATTATAAACTTCATTTCCATATTGATCAACGAGATAAAAATGATTATCCCCTTTAACAAATTTTACTGGTCTTACATTTCTTGTGTATCTTTCAGCAATTTCATTTGCAAATGTATCTTTATCTATTAGAACATAAGCATCACCTTTGACCTTTTCATTTTCTAATGCCCAATAAAAACAGTCATCGGCTTCTTCAATAGTATTTAATCCTCCTTTATAGCAACAACATAAAAAGCAACATCCTTCTTTTCTAACTGCTTCATGATCAGATTTTTTTTATAACATTTCTTTTTTATTTAATATTATAAATAAAAAGAGATATATATATGATTTTTAATTTTAATTTTTTGATATTACTGTAAAAGATATTTTTTATATTAAAAGTAGTATATAATTGGATTTTATTTATATAATATTTGAAAAAATATAATGTATTTATCCTTATTTATGTTATGGAAAAATGAAAAACGTTTCTTTTAAATTATCAAATAGAGTTAAGGTAAATCAAGTGAAAATTAATATAAGAATAAATAAAATAACTAATAAAAAAAATTATCTAAAAAAAATATTTATATAATTTATTTTTTTGTTTTAAAAAATATGTTTTTTTTTAATAATATCAATTTAAAGTTATAAATTATTTAATTATATATAATAAATAAAAAAAAAAACTAATTACCTCCTTTAACTTATATTTTCACTATTATGAATATCTTCAAAATGTTCACTAATAACAGGTTCACCATTTTTAGAACTAGTTTTACTAATAATTTTCTTAACAGTAGTTTTAGTAGTAATAATTTTCTTTCCACCAGGTTCATTTTTTTCAACAACAGAAACATTACTATTATATTGATGACTTCTTAAATTTTCTTTATTTGAATTTGAAAATGAATTATTCTTACTTCTAATAGGAATATATGGAGTATTATTAGAAGAAGAATTTCTACTTGATTTTCTTATATTTTCATTTTCTCTTTGAGCTTCTTTTTGTTCATTTAATAATCTTTCATTTTCTTTTTGTAATCTTTCTAATTTTTCATTTAATTGTTGAATTAATATAATATTATTTTCTGAATTTTTATCATGAACTGCTTTTGCTTTTAAGAAATCTGCATTTTTATCATTTCTTCTTTCTTCATAATCAGCTAATTTTAATTTTAAATTTTCTATTTTTTTCTTATAATTTTCTCTTTCTGAATTTAATTTTTCATTTAATTGATTAATTTTATCATCTTTTTCTTTTTTTAAATTATCAAGTTGGATTTTATATTTATTTTCATTTTCAAAAGCAATTTTTAATTTTTCATCAATTTCATTAGTAAAACCATTATTTTCATATGATTCAATTTTTTTCATTAAAATTGCATTTTCACTATCTAAATTAATATTTTGTGCATTAACATCTTCATATTTTTTATTCCAAGTATCTTGTGCTTGTTTTAATTGTTCATTATGAATATTTTCTCCATTATTTAATGAATCTTTATAAATTTTTTCTAATCTTTCTCTCTCAGCTAAAATTTTCTTTTGTAATTCATCCATATTTAAATCATATTTTATTTTTAATTCTTTTAATTCATTTTTAATTTGTTCTATTTGTTCTATTAAATATTTAAATTTATCATCCCATGCTGATTTTTCTCTATCATATGTTGCTACTAATTTATTATATTCTAATTCTAATTTTTGTAATTTTTCTTGAAGTTCTTTATTTAATTTTTTTAATGCATCATTTTTAGTTTTGAAATCATTTTTAAGTTTATTTATTGTGTTTGTAAATTCTAAATGTTCTTTTTCTAATTCATCACTTAATTGCTTTTTCTTTAATGTTATTTGATTTAATTGTTCTAATAAAATTTCTTTTTCTTTTGTTAATGAGTCTGTTTCATTTTTGAATTTTTCTTTTAATAAAAGATATTCTTTATTTAAATCTGCAAGATTATTTTCAAGTAATTCTTTTTCTTTTTGTAATGCATTAATTCTTTCCATATATTCATTTATTATTTGTTCTTTTACTTTTGCAATTTTTAATTCAAATGTTGCTTTAAATTCATCTAATTCATTTTTAATTTGATTTAATTTTTCATTATTAAAATCAATTTCTTTTTGTTTTAATGAAAGTTCTTTTAAATAATTTACTTTATTAACATTTAATTCAGTATTAATAGAATTTAATTTATTTTTCAATTCATCAATTTTTTCTTCAGCTTCTTCTTTTTCTCTTAATAAATCATCATTTAATTCTTTTAACTTTTCAGTTAATTCACTTAATAAATTTTGTAATTCAATATTTTGTTCATTTAAAGAAGAAATTTCAATATTATTATTATCTAAATCTTTTTTAACTTTATCAATTTTGTCAGTAATTTCATTTTTTTCAATTTCAAATTGTAATTCTTGTGCTTTTAAAGAAGCTTCTTGTTGATTTTTAATTGTAGAAATTGAATCTTTAGTATCATTAATAAAATTATTTAAAGATTCAATTTTTTGACTTCTTAAATATAATTCTTTTTCTGAATTTTTAACATATTCTTCATATCTCATATTAAGTTCATCTAAAGTATCTTGTAATTCTGCTATTTTATCATCTTTTTCTTTTTCAATTTGATTTAAATTTTCTGTTTGTTCATTTTCAATTTGAGTTAATTTTTCTTGAGCTTCATCATTTGCTTTTTTTATTTGTTCTAATATTTCTTCTTTTTCAATTTGGAATATTTTTCTTATTTCTTGAATTTCTTTATCATTTGCATTATTATTACCTTCTAATAAATCTCTATTATTACTTATTATTCCTTGTTGTTGATCTTTATAAGTTAAAGATAATTCTGTTAATTTATTTTTATGACTTTTTTGATTGTCTTCTAATAATATTTTAAATCTTTCTATTTCTGCTTCTAAATCAGCAATATTTTGTTTTGAACTTGGAATAATATTATTTTCATTTTCATATAATTTATCTTTTAATTCTTTAATTTTAGTAGTATATTCTTCAATAAGTAAATTTAATTTATTTATTAATTCTTCATTTTTAGTTTTTATATCATTTTCTTTTTGAGAATTTTCATTTATTAATCTTGCTAATTCACTTGATTGAGTTGTTTTTAATTCTATATTATTACGTGAAGTATTTTCATATTTATCAAGTAAATCTTTATTATTTTCTTCTAAAATTTTAATATATTTATCATGTTCTAATTTATCACTTTGATTTTGATCTTTTATTTCAGAAATTTTACTTTCAATATTCTCATTATCTTGTTTTAAAACACTTAATTCAATATTTAATTTAGTAGATTTTTTTCTTAATTCTTCTTCTTTTGTTCTATAATCATCATCTAATTTTTTTTGTTCTGAATTTAAATCATCTAATTTTCTTTCATAATCAAAAATAATTTTATCATTTTCTTTTGAAGATTCATTTTTAAAATTATTTATTTCTTTAGTTAAATTATCATTTGAATTTTTAATATCTTCTAATTTTTTTTGATAAGTTTCTAATAATTCTTCAATATCATTTTTTTCTTTTTCAATTCTTTTTCCTTTAGTTAATAATTGAGAATCTAATTCAAAATTTTTTTCTTGTAATTCAGAAATTTTTTTATTTAAATTTTTAATTTCTAATTCTAATTGAGCAATTTTTTCTTTTTGAGAAATTTCACTTCCACCTGAAGATGATTTAAAAGAAGCTCTTTTAGAATCATTTTGTTGATCATTTATTTCTTTTAAACTTCTTTCTAAAAATAATATTTTTTGTTCCATTAAAACTTTTTCTTTTTCATAATTTGATGAAATTTCTGTTGTTTCCATTTCTTTTTCATGAGAAGCTTTTTCTGCATCATTTACTTTTTTTTTCATATCTAAAATTTTTTGATAATTTTCTTTTTCTAAATTTGATAATTTACTTTTTAATTTTGCAATTTCATTATTTTTCTCATCAATTAATTTTGAAAAATTCTCATTTTCATTTGAACTTTGTGAAGACATAATATTTTTTTCATCTTCTAACTTTTTTAATTTATCATTAACATTATTTAATTGTTGAATTAATTTCTCATTATTATTTTTATTTTTATCTTCTTGATTTTTTAAATTATTCATTTCATTTTTATGATTTAAAAGTAAATTTTCCATTTCTTTAATTGTATTTTGAGAAAGTAAATTAGAATGATTAATCATATTTTTAATAATAAATTCATAAATTAAAATATCTCTTCCAGGACCATTTGGGCAATTTTCAATACAATAATTAATAAATTTTTCAATATCATCTTTATATTCTTGAATAGATTTATATAAACCATTTTTAACTTTATCATCAATATTTTTAAAATTATCTTCCATAAATTTTTTTGTAGTATAATTACACATTTCAACATTTTTTTCAATAATTTTCTTTTTTAAAATTTTTAATTCATTTTTTAATTTATTTAACATACTATTATCAAAATCTCCAATAGCAGAATTATTATAATTTTCAATAGCTTCTTTCTTTAATTTTCTAATTAAAATTCTTAAATCATTTTCATCCATTGGTAATTTATTTTCAATATTACTCATTTGTTTAGTAAACATTTCAACTGAAGTTTCTTGTGCTCTTTTAGTCTCATTTTCACACATATAAGTCCAAGCACTTTTAATAATTGGAACAGCACCTTTATTAATCATAGTAACATATGATATTAATAAATTAATAAACATTTCACCATTTAAAACTTGACCATTTAATTTTTTAGGTTTAATACTATTTAATACAGTTTTTCTTAATTTATTAACTTGATCAATAAATTCAATTCTTAATCTACTTGCATCCATTTTTTCTAAATTTTGTAAATTACCTTCTTCAGTTAAAGGTCTTACTAAAGTAACACAATCTCTAGTAGGAAAATATTCTTTAACTAAATTTCTAATATGATTTTTATTCTGAATAAATTCACTACTTCCTTTTTGTAATTCTAAGCTTTTTTCTAAATATTCTTTACTTGTAATAGGTTGTCCTTCAGTATTTTTTAATTGTAAAGAAAAATCTCTAATAACCCACATAAAACTAGGTAAATACAAAGAAAAATCTTCAGTATCATTTTTTTGTTGAATATTCTTAGTAATATTAACAATAAAACTTAAATTTTGAATGGCATTTTCATCAATAGTACCCAAAGAATTAAAAATAAAATAAGAACTTAATAAAATTGCTAAAGTCATAATTTTATTATCATGATTATGATCTTCATCAGTGGCACCAATTCCTTCAGTATCAATAATAATACAATTAATACTTTGTCCTTCTGGAGTGTGTGCTGGAATTGTTTTATTCCACATCCATAAACCTTTTGTACAAGGATTTATTGATGGCCCCACACCAAAACCTGATGATTGATTTAATAACATTCTATTTAATAAGTAACTCTTTCCTGTTCTATACATTCCTGCTACTGATATTATTCCTAATGGAGCTTGTAATGTTTTTAAAAATGATTCTGCTTCTGGATTTATTATGAAACGATTTAATGATGAATCAAAGTTTACCATTGGTATTGCTTTTCCTTGAGATGTCATTTTTTATTTTTATTTGGTTTTATTTTTTTATTTTCGGGTTTTTATTATGATTTTGTTATTTTATTTTATATGAGGGTTTTATTTGGTTTTTTTTGGTTTTTTTAGGTTTTTTTGGATTTTAGATATTTGGTTTTTTGATTTTTGGGTTTTTAGGTTTTTTTTAGGTTGAGTTTTGGGTTTTTTAAAGGTTTTTTTTTGGTTTTTTTTGCTTTGGTTCTTTATTTTGAAGTTTATTTTTTTTTATTTATGAATAATCATTATTTTAGTATTCACATATTTTAAATTTAAATAATTATATTTTTAAATAATAATTTAAATTTTAAATTTTTTATAATTTAATATAATAAATAATATTAAAAAATAAAGCTAATTAATATTTAAAATTCATTTAAAATTTGATCTACTTTTTTATGTAATTCTTTAACATCACTATCTTCAATATCATCATCATTATTAATATCAACAATATTATTCTTATTTTCCATATTACTTTTTTCTAAAACACAATATGATTCAATTACAGGGAATTCTGCTTCTAAAGAAGCATTAATTGAAATATTATTTTCTTTTATTGGTCTTAATGTAGTATTAATATCATTCATAGATTGTAAATTTTCAACAATATTATTTAATGTTTGTTCTTTATAATTTTCGTTATCTTCTTTTATATTTATTGCACTTTCATTATTAAAATTAACTTTTTCAATATTATTTTTTATATTTGGATTATTTTCATTATTATTATTATTTCCATGAATAGCATTTTTAATATTATTTTGAATATTTTGAATAATTTTACTATTATTAATAGGAATATTTTGAATTTTTTGATTACTTGGAATATTTTGTATGTTTTGAACATTTTGCATATTTTGAATATTATGTATATTTTGAATATTATGTAAATTTTGAATATTTTGAATATTATTATTATGTTGAATAATATTATTTACTTTAATATTATTATTTTGTCCAGTTAATTTTTCATACTTCCTTTTTATTTCTTCTAGTTTATTTATATTATGTTTATTAGTATTAGAAGTATCGTTATATATATTATTAACATCAACATCATTTAAATTAAAATTAGGAATATTTCTTTTTTGAGTTTTACTTGGTGTCTTTGCTTTATTTCTTGCTTTAGCAACAATATAAATTTTCTTTTTATTATCATTTAAAATATTATTTTCATCATATAATATTTTAGAAGTTGATTGAGTTTTTTTATTTATATTTTGACTTTTATTATCAATTTGTTTAACATAAAGTCTCTTATTTGAATTTTGTTGTGAAGGTGGTTTTGAACTATTAGAACTTAAAGTACCTAAACCATTATTTAAATTATTAAAATTTGAATTTGTTAATGTTAATTTATTAACTTTTCCTTGTAAAATTTTATTATTCATTGATAATAAATTAATTTTATTTTCTTTATTTTCCATTTCTTTTTTTAAATTTTTTATTTCATTTTGTAATATTATAATATCATTTGAATTAGATTCATTTTTTTGATTATTTTGTTTTAATTTATTGATTTCTTTTTTATGTGAATTTATTGAACTTGTTAATTTTGCTGTATATTCTATATTTTCTTGGATTGTTTTCTCTTTTTCTTTTAATTGATTTGAAATATCTTTAACATGATTTGATAATTGACTTACTTCTGTTTCTTGTTTTATTATTACTTCTTCTAATTCTTTTTTTTCTTCTTCTAAATTTAAAATATTCTTTTTTAATAATTTAATTATTTCTTCATATTTTTTTGAGTTTTCATTTATATGATTTGAATTATCGTTTTTCTGCTTTAATTGAGAATTTTCTTTTATTAATTCTGATATTTTGTTATTATTATTTTCTTTTTCTTCTGTTAAATTACTTATTGTTCCATTTAATAATTCTAATTCAGTTTTCAGTTCTGAAATTTCTAACATATAATTTGATATTTTTAAATTCATTTTTTCCTCTTTTTCTTTTGATTGTTCTTTCATTTTTATAATTAAATCATTTTGATCTTTTAATTTTTTATTTAATTCAATTTCTTTTTCTTTATCAATATTATTTTCATTTTTTCTTTCGTTTTCTTGATTTTCTAAATTTTCATCTGACTATATTTCAAAAATTTTATTATAAAAAAATTCTTACCATTTCTTTAATTAAATTCAATAACGGAATACATTTTAAAAAATAATTAAAAATAATTCATTTATTAATTATATATGAATAAAAATAATTTTTAATTGATTTTATTTTTATATTTATTTTTATATAAAAGTCAAAAATTAGACTAAAAATTTTCTTATTTTAAAAATCCTATTTTTTATTTTTAAAAAATGAAAAAAAATGTAATTCAATTTTGTTTAGTCATTCTAATTTGTTCAGTTGTTTGTAATAACAAAAAATCACAATATCAAAATAATATAAAAAGAGATTTAGCTGATATAAATTTAAAAAATGCAAAAATCTATTTTAAAAAAATAAGAAATATAGTTGATGATTACAATTATTATTTAGAATGTCATGACTATGATTTATTAAAAATTAAAAACATAGAATATATTATAAATTATAAAATTTATTTATCAAATGATTGGATTCCAAATTCAAATTATATATATTTAAATTTACCTAATAACACTAATTATAATATAAATATCCGAATTTACGATGAAAATGATTCAAAAGAAATATCTAATACATTATTATTTGATAATAATTATGAATTTAATTTTAACCAAATTTTTTTTGATTATTCAACTTTTGAAAAAGTAATAATCACTACAAAAAATAAAAATAGTTTTAAAGAAATAAAAGCTATTTTTACAATTAACAATACTGGAAATCAAATAATTAATTTTAATAATAATAATGGAGAATTTATATTTAATAAAAACCAATTAACAGAATCAAAAACATATTGTTTTTATTATATAAAAGAAAAAGAATATACAGAAAATAAAATATCAAAATGTATTTTTATTTATAATCATCCAGAAGAACTTTTTAAAGTATATCCAAGAATTAATAATGATAATCTTAATAAATCATATTATTATTTTTATATTGAAGAAATAAATAATAATTTAAATATTGATGAATTAATAGGAAGATTCAAATCAAATAATTTAACATATTATTATCATTATGATAGAAATACTCATTCATTCATCCCTGATTCCATATCAGCAAATTTTAATACAAATAATTCTGTATCTTTTGAAATTTATGAACAATTAAGTGATAATACTATTAATATAATCTACCAATCATTTAACCATTCAAATTTTATTTATTCTATGAATAATATTATTTCTTCAAATCCATCAATTGTATATGAAAATGAAATTACTTTACAAATTCCTAGATATAATCAATTTTTTGAGAGTTGTTTATATTATCAAAAAACAAATGAACTAACAAAACCAAAGAGTATGAATAATACTCATTTAAATGTTAGTTTAAATAAATATGGTTATTATAATGTTGATTATTTTTTTATTTATAATGTTATATTTTATTCAAAAAGATTAAAAGATTTGAATTATTTCAATTGCTATGTAAAAAAACCTTTAGAATATAAAAATTCCTATATACAATTTACTTTATCTCATGATGAATATTATTTAAAAGATATAAAATTAATTTCTATTTATGAAAATAATATAGAAAATTTAATATTAAATAGTTCAAATTTTAAATTTAAGGACAATGAACTTTATTTTAATGTTTATATGGAAAAAGATAAAATTTACAAAATTGTAATAACATCATCTGATAATAATTCTTTTAATTTAGGTAATTTTACTTTACCTTATCCAGAATATTTATTAGAAACAAATCATACTTTAGTTGAAAATTCATCAGGTAATTTAAATTGTTTAATTAAATTATCATTTGAAACTGATCCCCAAATTAATTTAAAGAATATTTATATTAATGGAAAATCAAATAATGAGTATAATTTTATTCAAAAATATATTACAGATAATTTTTTTTCATATGATTATATTTTTCAATATACTTTATCATATAACAAACCTAATAAAATTAATATTTCAATTTCAAATGAAAATCAAAAATATCTTTATTATTCAATATATAAATTAAATATTAATAATAATATAATTTCTTTAAATATTCAAACTGATTCAAATTTTTATTTTATTAGTCAACCTGTTTCAAATATTAATTTAAAATCGGTAAGTCAAAATAGTAATTCTTATCAATTTAATTATAATCAAGTAAATGATTCTTCTATTTATTTATATAATGCTTTTCCTTTTAAAAGTAAAATAATTTTTTTCTCAAAAATTATTAATAATCAATTATACTATATTGATACTGATTTTACTATTCAAAATGTAAATTTTTATCAAGGAAATGCGAATGCTCAATTAATATTGAATTTTAATAATAATAAAAATATATTTAATATAAATAGAATTATCCTTATAAATGATTTTGAAAAAAATGGGGAAATTATTGATACAGAACATATATTAATAATTGGTAATTCAATAACTGCAGAATTTGATTTAAGTTTAATTTTTGGTGGAAAATATTCTATTTCTTTTTATTATGAAAATAAAAATAATAATGAATATATTTATATTCCATCAAATATATATGTTAATATTGTTAAAAATATATCTGAATATTTTGAACTTGAAAATCATTCATATTTAGTTAAAAAAGGTGATGACTTAAATTGCGAAATAATTATCAATTATAATTTAATTAATGCCTTAAATTTTATATCTCAAATAAAATTAAATGATATTTCATTATCATGTAATATTAATAATAACCAAATAATATGTAATTATTTTTTTGAAAATATTGTTGAAGTTAGTAAATTAGGTTTATATATTAATAATGAATTAATTGGAAAAGTTTTTATTGATATTTATTATCTTAATGATGATATTAATTATTATATATGTCAATCAAAGAAATTTTTTTCATTATATTTTAACTATGAAACTTTAAATGATATGGAAACAAATTTCCAAATGGAATCAATATATTCTTCTAAAGAAATAGATGGAAATTTAATTAAATATGATTTATTAAATTTTAAATATGATAAAATATCATTTAATTATTTGAAAAAAAATTATATAATAAATCTAGAAGAATATAATTACAAAGAAATTAATCTAAATTTAGAAACTTCAAATTTAGAAATTAATAAATCTAATATTTATATAGGTGAAACAAATATAATTTTTTCTTTAATATTATCACATCCATTTGAATTAATAGAAAATAATTATGAAATAAATTTAATTAATAAAGAAAATTCATCAATTAAAATAAAAGCTAATATAGATTCATTTAATTCAACAAATCTGAATTTAAAATTTGATTTTGACAAATCTTATGCAGGAAATTATTCATTATATTATAAATCAATAATATGTAATGAACAATATAAAATTTCAATGACTGATATTATTGTAAATGAACCAGAATGTAATAAATATGAAACTTTTATAAAAGATAAATTTAAATGTTTATCATGTGAAGAAATAGATTCAGAAAAGAAATATTATCAAAATGGAATTTGTGTAAATAAATGTGATAATAATAATAATTATGGAATTGAAAATGAAGATTCTTTAATATGTATTAATTGTCCATTTAAAATAAATGATGATGGAATTTGTAGTTTTAAATATATTGAATTTAATGGAATAAAGTATATTCATAATGATATTATTTTGGCAGAAATGAAATTAGATGAATATTGTTCTAAATATTGTGAAGAAAATAATTATGTTTTTTGTATTAGAGATTTTATTAATGAGTCTAAATGTTATTGTAAAGATGGTTTTGAAGGAAAATTTTGTCAATTAAAAAATGATAGTTATATATTTAATTCTTATTATGATGAAATAGATATTTATGTATATGAAGTTTTTAAATTTATTGAATTATATTCTTCTTATTCAACAAATACTTCATTAGAAAGTAAAAAATTACTTTCTCATAAAAATAAAATTGAGAGAAAATATACAAACAATAATGAAAAAGATGAATTTTCATATATTCAATATGTAAATAAAGAACAAATTTATACAAACAATTCAAACTCTCAATTATCAATTAAAAAACCTAAAATAATTTATTATCAATCATCTTTCAAATATAAAAAAGACAATAAATAATATATAATTAAAAAACAAATAAATCAATTTAAAATTCCTTACTTTAAAAACTAAAAAAAACAAAAAAAAAATAATATATAATAAAAAAAAATATTCTTATAAAAATTCTTTTAAAATAATCAATAATAAAAAACTTAATTCATAACTGCATCAACTTTAAATTCTCCATTAGTTTCATAAACAACAGCAGTTCCTTTTTCAGTAACAACAGTATAAACATTACATCCATTTCCATAAACATCACTGAAATATTTATCAACTTTCAAAACTACATTAATACCTAAATAACTACTAACTGTATTACTGACTTTCATTTCAATTCCATTATCATTAAATTTATTTTGATTTGGTTCAATCATAACAGGATCATCATTTAAAGATAATTGAGGTTGATCTCCTAATGGTTTATAAACAGTTGTTTTAAATAATTTAATTTTTGTTTTATCTTGAAAATGTCTTCCTGCAAAAAGTAAATGATAATTTACTCCATTTACTACTTGACTATATACTTCTAAGGGAAATAAATCATATTCGTCGTTTGTTTTTTCTGATATTTTTGTTTCTGACATTTGACGAGAACTGTTTATGTATAAGTCGTTCATTTCAAATGATAATCTTTGCCAACCTCCCAACATTTTTTTTTTTAAATATTTTTTTTATTTTTTTTTTTGTTTTATATATGTGTTATAAAGTTTTTTTTAATGTTTTTATTTTTTTATTTTTTATTTTATTTTTGATTATAAATAATAATTTTTATTGTTTATGTATGGGTGTATTAATAGTTTTAATAATTAATTAGGTTCAGAAATGAATATAATTTTTATATTAGAATTTTTTGAATTAATTAATACACATCCTTATATTTCAATTTCTGATTCTACAAATATTGCAGCAACAGGAAATTTTGATGGAGGAGATATAATAACATATACTTCTAACGAAATATCAGTTTATGATACAAATATGTTAAAAAAACAAACTTATACAATAAGTGATCCTTACCCATCAAATCAATATATAAAAATATGTCAATTATCAAGTTCAATTTATGTATTATCAGATAGGAGTAATTATTATATTTATAATACAAATGATAACTCATTTACAAGAAATACTTATAATTCTGATAATTTAATTGCTGAAAATATTTTATCATGTTATCTAAATAGTTATTTTTTAGTTGCAGCAATAAATTCATCAAATATTATTGTAATGAAATATGATATGAATTTTAATCAAATTCAAATAACTCTCCCAAATACTAATACAAATAATTATATAATTAGTTGTTTGGCATTAAAAGATTATATTGTATTATTATATCCTAACCCTGCAAACTTAATTACAACAGATTATTCTTTATATAATTTAGAATGTTATATAAAAAAAGAATGGAATTTAAAACAAGGAAAAACTGATAATATATATACAGATATGATTGAACCAGATTCGAATTATAATACTATAAATGTAAAATCTACAATAATTGAAGAAAATTCATTTTTAATTTGTATTTTAAAATATAATAATAAATTATATTGTACCACAGTAGAAATATATGAAGATGATTTAAGAAAAATATCACCTCAAAATACTAATGGAAATTTTATAACAAATAATTATTGTCTATACCCAAATTCTGATATTTCAATTGGTTTATTAAATAATTTGAAATTTGCTACAATGTGTAGAAAAAATATTAATGCTTTTACATTATCAATTACAAAATTAAATGGAAAAGAAATGATTGCATATTTAATAGATAACGAAATTACTAATATTGATAATCAAATTCATTTTGTTAAAATGAGTAGTCTTGGTTTAGGTATTTTTTATAATAAAGATGGAGGAAAATTTTCAATAGCAGAATATCCAATTTGTAAAGATATTTCATTACCTCTAACAAATGAAATTAATACTGAAACTGAATATTCATTTGATTTTTCAAATTATATATTCAATGATATTTTTGATACTTCAGATGAATATTTAGTAAAAGTTTTTCCTTATGATTATTTTAATAATTCACATAATGAAGTTCAAATATATCATGATAATGAATTATTATCATCAGACACAACAATTTATCAAAAAAAATTAATTAAAACAAATTGGAAATTAAAAGCAGGTAAAATACATTCAGATTACAAATATACATTTAAAGTATATTATTCAAAACCATATCTCGGAGTACAAAAATGTTTTTTAAATATAAAAATATCATGTAGTGAACATTGTTTAGAATGTGATATAATAAATTCAATATCAAATTGTATAAGATGTGATACTGATAATCAATATTATAAATATCCATTAGATGGAATATATATTTGTAAACAAAATTCAAGTGATATAACAGGATATTATTTATCATCAGCTGATTCAAATGGTGAATTTTTAGAATGTCATGAAGGATGTTTAAAATGTTATGGTCCAACAAATAGAGATTGTTTAATAACTGATAAATGTGAAAATTCAATTTGTTGTAATAATTTATATTATGCATTAGAAGATCATAAAAATGAATGTTATAAAAATACACCTGATGGTTATTATAAAGATGAAACAAATCAAATTTATAAAAAATGTCCTTCATATTGTAAAACTTGTGATTATGAAGATTCAACAAATCCAATTTGTAATACTTGTAATACAATTAATTCATATTATCCTTTAGAAATAAATGGTTTAATTTATTGTTATTTAAATGAAAATAGACCTGATGGATATTTTTTATATATTAATGTAGAAGATAATACTAAATCATTTTATAAAAAATGTAATTATGCATGTGAATCATGTTCTACAGATGAAAGTACAACTAGTACAAATTGTATTAATTGTAAAAGTACTTATTTTGAAGATCCATCAATTACTGGATTAACTTATAAAAATTGTATTACAAATACAGCAGAAATTGATGGATATTATTTTGATGGTACTCAATTTGTAAGTTGCCCATCAAAATGTTCAAAATGTACATTAACATCAAATTCAAATAATAAATGTATATCATGTAATAAAAATTCAAATTATTATCCATTATATAAAAATACTGGATATTTAACATGTATAACAGAATCAGAAAAACCAACAAATACATATTTTGATTCAGAAAATGAAATATTTTTAGAATGTTTTTCTGCATGTGCAACATGTACATCAAAAGGTACTTTATCAAAAACAAATTGTTTAACTTGTGCTGAAAATTATATTCCATTAACAACTGATTCAACTCAATGTATTATAAATTGTGATAATTATTTTTATGTTCATAATAATCAAAATAAATGTTGTAATTCTTGTCCAATTTCATATCCTTATTTATATCCTCAAACTGGACAATGTTATAAAGAATGTCCTGATTATCTTTATAATAATATTTGTTATGATGAATGTCCTGATAATACAATTATTAAAAAAAAATATGGGAAAATATGTTATGATGTTGGAAATTGTGAAAGTTCATATGTAAGTTCTTCAATTTCAAAAGATGATATTTCTTCTTATTATGATTCATTTATTGATGAATATTTAGATGATTATTTTTATATTCAAAATCATGTTAGTTATATTCAAAGTGAATATGATGAATATACTATTACAATTTTTAAAAATGATACTTGTACTTATACTAATATGAATAATGATTTACTTATGCTTGATTTATCTGATTGTCCAAATAAATTAAGACAAAAATATAATATTGATGATAATATAGATTTAACAATTTTATTAATAAATTTCTTTTTTGATGATTTATCAAATCAAATAGAATATTATTTTTATAATTCAGAAACAAAAGAAAAATTAGACATATCACCTTGTTCAAGAATAAATGTAATAAAAACTATAACAGATAATGATAAAATTGATTATGATAAAGCAGTTGAAATGGCTGAACAAGGAATAAATGTCTTTGATATTAATGATGAATTTTTTACTAGTATTTGTTATGAATATAAAACTGAGAATGGAACTGATATGATTTTAGCAGATCGAATTAAAGATTATTATCAAAATGTTACTTGTGATAATGGTTGTAGTTTAAATGAAGTTAATTTAAAAAATAAAGTTATTAATTGTTCTTGTAGTGTAAGTCAAAGTGATAGTGATAGTAATAATATTTTTGATAATAAAGTTACTGGGGAAATATATAATTTAATTGTTGATGCTAATTTTGAAGTTTTAGAATGTTTTCATGAAGTTTTTCAATATAAATTTTGGATTAAAAATTATGGAAATTTTACTATGTTAATTTTATTGTTTACTAATACTATTTTTCTTATTATTTATATTATTAAAGGATTATTTGATTCAAAACGTTATTTATATCAATATATGAAATATAATCCACCTAAAAAAATTTTACAAACAGATGGGAATTATTTAATTAATAAAAATAAAAAAGATGATAATTATAAAAAAGAGTATTTCCCACCTACAATGGGTAATAATGAACATGAACAATTAATATCAGAAAATCATATAAATAGAAAAAATATATTAAAAACAGAAGTAAATAATGAAAATATTAAAAAAAATTTTATATATAGTAATAATGATGATGAAAATGATGATGAAAATGAAAATGATAATGAAAATTATAATGATAATGATAATAATTATGATAATGAAAATATAATAAAAGGAGAAAATGATAATCAATTAAATTTATATAAAACACAGTATAAAAAATCAAATTTAAAACAATCAAATATAGATGAAAAATCAAAAAAATTAATAGTTATGGCATTTAGTCATAATTATTTTGATGATGAAGAACCAATTTATGATACAAAACCAAAAAATGAAATGTTAAATTTGAATTTAAAATCATATGAAAAAGATTCATCAGATTCTTTAAATTCTAAAAAAAGAAATAAAGGAAAAAAATCAAATAAATCAAGTATGAATTCAACAATTGAATCAAAAATACAAAAAATAAAACCAATTAGAAATTTTAGTGATGAAGAATTAGATAGAATGGATTTTCATAATTCAATTAAATATGATAAAAGGAAATTTTGTGATTATTATTGTAAATTAATAAAACAAAAACAAAATATAATAAATACATTTTTTGTTTATAATCCGATGAAACCTTTTCCAATAAAAGCAATTGCATTTTTTTTTATGATAAGTGTTATTTTTGCTGTAAATTGTTTATTTATTACAGAAAGTTATATTAGTCAAAGATATAATCATAAAGGAAAATTGGGATTAGCTTTTATTTTAAATAATGCAATTAATAGAATTTTCTATTCTGTTGTTGTTTGTATTATTATTAATTATTGTGTTTCTTGTTTATTTGATTCTGAAATTAGAGTTAAAAATTTAATTAAAAGAGAAGAAGATATTCAAATTTTAAGAAATGAATTAGCTAAAATAATAAAAAAAATGAGAATTAATTTTTTAATTTTTATTATTTGTACATATTTATTAATGTTTTTTTTCTGGTATTATTTAAGTGCTTTTTGCAATTGTTATAATGGAACACAAAAAGATTGGTTTTATGGAAGTTTAATTTGTATTTTCATTGTTGAAATTTATCCTTTTATTTTATGTTTAATTAACACTTTATTATGGTATATTGGAGTTAAATGTAAAGCAAATACATTTTATAAACTCAATCGTTGTTTATTTTAATTGAAAATTATACTTTATTTGGTTTTATATTCTCATTTTTTATATATTTTAATCCAATAAAATCATATATAATTAAAATAACAATAAAATATAAATAATAAAAAAATCATAATATTTCAAAATAATATCATTAAAAAAATAAATTAAAAAAAAAATTCAATAAAAAATCTAAAAAAAAAAAAAAAAAAATAAACCCAAAAAATAATGTCAGAAAATGATCAAGCTTCAAAATGTAAAGTAGTGCTATTAGGTGAATCAGGAGTAGGAAAAACATGTATAATTAGTCGTTATATAAGTGGATCATTTGACGATAAAAGTGAATCAACAAACGGAGCAAGTTATGCAAGTAAAGTAAATGACTATCCAAAATTAGGAAAATCTCTAAGATTAGACATTTGGGACACAGCAGGACAAGAAAGATATCGTTCATTAACAAAATTTTTTTATAAAGATGCTGCAATTGCAATTTTAGTATATGATATTACTAGAAAAGAATCATATGAAGAATTAAAAAATTATTGGTATAATCAACTTAAAACTTCAATTAATTCAAATATAAGTAAAATATATTTTTTTTAATTAGTTTTTTTTATTATATTATATTTTTAGTTATTGGAATTGCTGGTAATAAATGTGATAAATATGATCAAGAAGAAATTAGTGAAGAAGAAGTTAGAGAATTTGCAAAAGAAATTAATGCTATTTTTAGATTAACTTCTGCTTTTGATAATACTGGAATTGATGATTTATTTAAAAGTGTTGGAAATTTATATTTAGATCCTAATTATCAAGATATTATTGAGAAGGATAAAGAAGAAAAAGAAACTAATAAAGGACCTGTTATTAAACTTGATCAAAAAGCTGTTGCTGAATCTGATAAAAAAATCAAAAAGAGAAAAAGTGGTGGTTGTTGTTAATTGTTTTAAGCAATTTTTTTATTTATTTTTTTTATTTTTTTTTTACTGTTTTATTCAATTTAACTTTGATTGAAGAAAATATTAAATAAATTTTAAAAATATTATATTTTTAGTTACAAAAAAAAATGTAATAATTATATAATACTGTTAAATAATTATATTTTAATTTTATATTTTTTTTCTTTTTATCAAATAATGAGGATTAGAATTATTATAGATAATTAAATTATTATTTTTAAATTAACATTTTTTCTATCATAAAAAAAATAATGAATTATAATTTAAAAAAAAAAGAAAATTGTAATCATCAAATAACCAAATTTCCTTTTTGTAATAAATGTTGTTGTATATTTAATCCAATCAAAAATATTTCAAGTATAAATAAAAGATTAAACTCAATAAAAGATGAAATAACTTTTGGAACATTATTTAAAAAAATGATTAATAGTACTGATATAAATAGAAATAAATTTGTAAAATTAAAAAAAGAAACATTACCAAATATTAAAAATAGGAAAGATATTATTGAAAAAATATTTAGAGTAATTACTATTTATAAATATAGTTTATCAACATTTTATTTATCTATTGTGTTATTAGATGAAATCTTTATTCGAAATAAATATAGTAAAAAATATTTTATATCAAATGAAGAAATTGCATTAGGTTCTCTTATTTTAGCAATAAAATGTAATGAACAAGAAAATAATTGTTCAATTTCTTTATCTCAAATAAATTATTTTTATTCTTCATCAATTAAAATTCCAAAAGGAAGATTAAAACTAATTGAAATATTATGCTTAAAAAAATTAAATTATAATATTTATAAAATTACACCATATGATTATTTAAATATATTTATTAAAATAGGAATAATTTTTAATAATGAAATACAAGAAAATACTAATTTAAATGTAGTTTATTTAAATTCAAAAATATCAAATTTTTCTTATGAGATTTTAGATAATTTAATGAGGAATTCAAATGAATATTTTCTAATAAAATCATATTTAATTTCTTTAGGTATATTATTATATGCAAAAGAAAAAATTATGCATTGTAATAATATTGAAATGTTTATTTATGCATATAATATATCTGAAAAAGAATTATTAAAAACAAAAAATTATGTTAAAGAAAATTGTGAAAAGAAAAATAAAATAAATTATATAATTAATTATAAATCAAAAAATACTAAAAATAATAATCTATTTAAAAAAGTTAAAAATAATAGTCAATCACCTTTACAAAAAGAATCTTATAAATTACAAAAATTATTTCTTTTAAGACCTAAATCATTAACATCTGTAAATTCAAGAGCATCTTCAAAGAAAAAAAGTTTTAATTTAGGTTCAAGTGTTAGTACTTCATCAGATGAATTTAATAATGGTATTATAAATCATAAAATTATTTTTTCAGGTAAAAACTTTTTTTTAAAAGAAAATACTTTAAATTATTCTTTTTCTTTTACATATAAAAATTCAAACAATTCATATAGAAAAAAATATATTCTTAATATTAGACCTTTTAGTCAAATTTTAGAAAAGAAAAATAGTTGTTTATTAAGAAATAATAGAAGATTGGTTAATTTAAATGAGATTAATCATTTCAGTCAAAAAATAAAAAACTATAGAAGTATTAAAGAATTATTAAAAGAAAAAAAAGAAAAAAAGATTAATTATACTTCAAATGAATTTTCATATTTAATTAGTCATTCCTCTTATAAAAATAAATCTAATAATAAAAATAATAACAATAATAATAATAATTATAATAATAAGAAAAAAAAATTGAATATAAAACCATATAAATTGAACAATAAAAATATAGATTTAAAACCAAAAGAAATTATAAATAATAAGGAAAAAAAAATAAATAATGTTATTAAAAATTCTATTAATATTTATAATAAAATGACTAATCATAAAAGAACTCATTCTTTATCAACTTTTAATAATATAAAAGATAAAACTGTTTTGACTTCATTAATGAAAAATAAAAATATACTTAATTATTGTAAAATTGTCAATAGAAAAACAAAAGTTCTTTACTAAACTCTTTTTTAAAAATAATTTATTTCCTTTCTTATATTTATAAAATAATATATATAAAATAAATTATAAATAAATTATAAATAAAATATTAAATACTTAATTTATATTTATTATATACATTAAAATTGTAATGAAATTATATTTAATAAAATGGATGAAAATCAAATGAATATATATATTCCAAAATTAATAGACTCAAGTAAAGCATATATGAAAGATATGAAAAAAAAAATGATATTAAATAATTATCTTTCAAATTATAATAATAGAGCCACAAAAGATTTTAATAAATTTTTAAATGATTCAAACACTCGTTATAAAATAATAAAATCAGGAAATCCAATGGATTCAACTTTAAATCATACAATGAAAGTATTTTCTCCAATAAGTAAACAAATTTTATCAAATAAATTTTATACTGAATTAACAACAAAAGATGAAGAAAAAAAATTAAAAAAAGTTGCAAAAACTGGAGTAGAAAATAGAAAACTAATAAAAAGAATAAGAGAAGAACAAATTAAAAATAGTTATACAGATACAGAAAAAAAATTTAGAGAATTTTTAAACAATTTAGTTTTAGAAAAAAAAGGTTTATTAAAAGTTAAAAAAACTGATAATGATTGGAGAAAAAGAGTAATTACAAATTATACAACTGAAAAATTTAAAGAAGATAATTATTTATTACAAGATATTATTGATAAAGACAAAAAATTATTTAATTCAAAAATAGAAGATTATTTTAATGAAATAAATAATATTAAAGATTCAATTTTAAATGGTTCAAAAGAAGAAATTAGGAAAAAAAAACAGAAAATTATTATTAATTTTGATAATTTAAATATGTTAAAATATAAAAAACCAGACCCAATTCCAATTAATTTAATTAAAAAAGCAGAAAGAGATGAAGATACAATTGAATTAAGAAAATTTGTTCCATATAATAAATCACCTAAATCTCAAAGAAATAAAACTCATAATTATACAAATAATGATAAAATAAAAAATATTAATATAGATAATTTCACTCAAGAAGATTTTTCAAATACAAGAAGAGTTGTTATTGGAGAAGCTAATAATGTTTTTTGTTTAAAAGATAAACTTGATAAAAAAAATGAAATTCTTTCTCAAAATATTGATGAAGATTTTCCAAAAATTGAAGATTATAATCATATTATTAAGAAAAGATTAGATAATAAAAAAAAGAAATTAGTTGAGAATCTTTTAAAAAATACTAAATTTTTATCTGAAGATGAAGAAAGACGATTAAGATTTAATTTAACTTTGAAAAATAATTTTGAGAAATGGAATCAAGATCCAAGTGAGTTAGAAGGGTATTATATATAAATTAATTATTTTAATAATTAAAAATTATTAATTTTTAAAGGGATTTTTTGCTTTTTTTTATTCCTAAAAATGGATGATAAAAAAGAAAATGAGATTAATAATGTTGAAGAAAAAATTATAAAAGATGAAACAAAGGAATATCTTAATGAAATTAAAAAAGATGAATTAATAAATAATAATATAAATAAAGAAAATATTAAAGAAGAAGAAATTAAAAATAATGATATAAATAAAAATAATATTAAAGAAAAAGAAATTAAAAACGAAGAATTAATTTATAATAATATAAATGAAGAAAATATTAAAGAAAAAGATATTAAAATTAATGTAATTACAAATGAAAATAAAGAAAAAGAAATCAAAAAAGAAGAATCAATCAATAATAATATAAATGAAGAAAATATTAAGGAAGAAGAAATTAAAAATAATGATATTAATGAAAATAATATTAAACAAGAAGAAAATAAAGATAATAATATAAAAGAAATAGATATTAATGAAAATAATATTAAACAAGAAGAAATTAAAGAAAATAATATAAAAGAAGAGGAAATTAAAAAAAAAGAAATTATAAACAATAACAAAGAAAAAGACATAAAAAAAGATAAAGAAAACTCTAAAAATGAAAATAAACAATCTAAAATAAAAGATGATATATTAAGTGGAGATATGACAAAAAAAACAGATGCAGAATTAGATGAAATAGAAGACAAAAAAAATGTTGAAAAAATAAACAAAATAAAATCAAATTCCTTAAAAGTAAAATTATTAAGTTTAAACTTATACAGAAATCAAATTATAAAATTAAAAAACACTGATTTATCAAAAGAATCTTATCCATTAAAACAAATATATGATAAAAAATATTTTGATATATATACAAAAATATCTGATATAGTTTCAACAAATGATATTTCATTATATGAAAATTTATTAACAGAAGAAGATTATAAACAATATGAAATAAATAAAGAGGAAAATACTGAAATAAAACCAATACAAAACTTTTGGTTAAATGCTTTAGAAAATTCCAAATTTTTTCAAATAAATGATAAAGATAAAGAAGTATTAGAATTTTTAAAATCAATTAAAATGGAAAAAATTGAAGAAGGAAAAATAAAATTAATTTTTGAATTTTTTGATAATGATTTCTTAAATAATAAAACTATATCAAAAATATATAATTTTGATTATGAAAATGATGGAAAAGTATTTAAAACAGAATATGATACTATTAATTGGAAAAATGATAATGTAAATCCATCATTAAAGAAAAAAATAATTAAAGTAAAAAAAGGAAAAAAAGTTATAACAAAAGAAAAATTAACAGATGTTGAATCTTTTTTTGATATTTTTAATAAAAGTAAATCAGATTTAGAAAATGATGATGGAGAAATGGGATTTTTTAAAGAAGAATTTTTTCCTAATTTATTAGAATATTTTATGAATTTCGAAGATGATTCAGAAAGAAGTGGTTATGATAATTATATATAAAAAAACTAAATTTATATAATATATAATATAAAAATGAAAAAAAAATAATATTTCAAAAATAAAAAAATATAAAAAAAAAAAAAAATGGATAATAAAAATAATGAAAATAAAAGTTCAGAAAATAAATCTTTAGAAAAAAAAGCATCAAAACATATGCCAAAGACAATAGAAGAGTGTTTAGAACTATCATTAATAAAAATAAAAAAGTATTTTAAAAGAGTTGAAACAAATAATTTTAGTATTCCATTAAATGGACCTCCTCCTGATGTAAGTGATATACCAAATGAAGAAAAAGCATTACAAATATATAATTTTGTTCGTCAAGCATGTAAAGAAAAAAAAAGATTTTTTGATACTGCAAAATATGAATATTTAAATTTAGAAGAAAATTTTGAAAAATTAAAATATAGAACTGGATTTAATCAAGCAAATTTTTCAGATTTAATTAATAAATGTAAAATGTTAATGAGATGTCAAGCAGATGATAATTTATATATTGAAAAATTAAAACATGAAATTATAATTTTAAATAGTCAAAAAAATGCAATTATTGAAAAGACTACAAATACTATTAATAATATGAAAAAAAATCAATTAGATTTAATTGATAAAATTACAAAATTAAATGAAAATGCTCAATTAATTGATCAAGGAAAACAAGAATTAGTTCATAAACAACAACAATTATTAGAAAGAACTCAAGAAAATTTATTATTAAAAAAAGAATTAAAGAAAAAAAATGCTGGTTTTAGAAGAGAAAAAACAAGTATTATTATAGGAAAAAATAAAGAAATAAAAGAATTAATGGGTAAATTAGAAAATGCACAAAAATATCATATTAATGAAATGAAAGAACAAAAAGAAAAATTTAAATATAAAAATTTATATAAAGAAACTAAATTAGATATTGAAACTTTAATAACTGAAAATAATAAACTTGCTTGTGAATTAGCACAAATTCATGCTGAGAATTATGTTATTAATGAAAATTATAAAAAAATTGAAAAACAATTAACTAATGCTAGAAGTACTATTCAATTGTAAGTTTTATTTTATTAATTTTTTTTATTTTTTAGTTTGGTTAATACTCCTGCATTTAAACAAGTTAAAAAAATGTTTTTTAATATGGAAAATTTAAATGGTTTACCAGAATTAAATAATCAAAATAATTCTAAAGATTTAAATACAAATAATTCAATGTCAACAAAATAAAATCAAATTTTTTTTATTAATTTTTTATAATAAATCTTTTAAATATGAAAATAATGAATTTTAAAAAATATATAATATATCTAAAATAAAAAAAATTAAATCTATTTATTATTTACAATTCCTAGTTTATTTAAATGATATCTCCATCTAATAATATCTAATTCACCAACAATTCTATTATTATTTGGACTTAAAAAAGATGAACCTTCATATATACTTTTACTTTTATTTCTATCATTATTCCTTGTTGTTTTTAAAAAATCATAAATCTCTTTTCTTTTTGAAATTATTGCTTCGTTTTTTGTTAAAATTTGATTTTTTGAACTAACTTTTAAATTAGGTTCTGAATTTTTTCCACTTTTTGTAATTGATAATTGTCTTTTTCTTTGATAATCTTCTATTAAAGAAAGTGGATTTTCATTTTTTGATGATATTTTAATTGTTTCAAATAATCCTTTTCTTAGATTCTTTTTATCCGTTTCGTTCAACATAATATTTTTCTTTATTTTATTTAAATTAATTGTAACTAAACCTTGATTAGATAATTCTCTTCTTGAATATGGATTCATTTTAACTATAAGTAAATTTTATTATTATTTAATAATAATTTTACATTCATCCATCATTTCTTGTAACATTTGCTTTACATTTCTGCTTGATTGAACATTCATTTTTTTAAAATTAAAATAAATTAAATTTTAAAAAATTGAAGAAAAATTTATTGTAAATTATTAAATAAAATTAAATATATATTATTATAAATAGATTTAAAATTAAATTATTGAAAATTCCATTTATTACAATTTAATATTATTTTCATTTATTTTTAAACTTTAAAAAAATATTTAAAAATTTAAATTTCCATTAAAAATATTATTTTTTTTCTATAGTATTAACATAAGTTTGGTTAGTATATGTTTGATTTAATTTAATTCCTTCTTGCTCAACATAAGCTTTTTCATTAGCATCAATATTCAAAATTTTTTCCATTGCACGAATTTTTTCTTCAATTTCATTAATTTTAGTGTTTAAATTATTAATTTCATTTAAATTATTTTGATAAGTTTTTTCTAATATTTCATAATTTTTATTTGATTGAGTAGAAATTACACTATTTTTATTATTTGATTTTATTTTATATTCACCATAATTTTGTTGAGGTAAAAATTCCAATTTTGAACCTTCTATATTAAGATAAATCGGTGGAAAAGGTTCATTATAAAGATTTCCATAATATTCTTCTACAGGTTCACAACATCCTCCATAAATATTCATGTTTTTATATTATTAAATTTTATTATTTTAATATATTTTTTATTCTATTTGTTTAAGATTTAATAAAAAAGCTTATGGATGAAAGAAAATTAAAATTAAGAGAGAATGAATTTAATACAGATAGAATTAAATTAAATGAAAACTCATTTAAAATTGAAAATGAATATCAATGTAATACAGATAATATAAATACAAATGTTAAAAAATATTTTTCAACAAAAAGCGCTGTTTTAAACACTTATGAACCTATAAATATATTAAATCCTAAAATAAAAGAAAAAATATATAAATATTATATAAATAATAAAAAAATTGAATCTTATGATTTTTCAGAAGAAGATAGAAAAACATTTTTATATGAAAGATTTAATAAACCACAAAAATTAGAATGTAATATTTTAATTCGTCCTGATTCTTTTTATGTTTATTCAATATCACAACATTTTGTTTTAAGTGCACATAAAATAAAAAAAAAATTAAGAACAAATTATATAATTTCATCAGATTATGATTGTAATAATAATGAAAATATAATTGCACAACTTAATAGTAATTTATTTAAAAATGAATATTTTTTATATAATAATGGAATAAGTCCAAAAAAATTAAATGAAAATGAAGATAAAGTATTAAGGAAATATTTATTACAAATTAAATTTAAAAATGAAAATAATTTCAAAGTTGGACATATTTATTTACCTAAATATGGATATGATAAAAATCATTTTTATAATAAAGATAAAGATAAAAATGATAAATTGAGTAATTTAGATAGTAAAGATATTATTGTTTATCAAAATGAAAGCCCAGAACTTGATGTTTTTAAAGGATATTATGTTAATAATTTTTCTCCAAGAGTTAAAGAAAAATCTGAAAATAATTTTAGAATATTTGACAAAGTAACTAATCATACTATTTTAGAATGTGGAAAAATTTCTGATAATGTTTTTTCTATGGATTTTTCTTATCCATTTTCTCCGTTAGAAGCTTTTGGAATTTGTCTTTCTTTTTTAAAATAAAGTTATATAAATTATTTTTTTATAAAGATTATTTTATATATTTTTATTATAAAATAAAATCTTTATTTTATTATATAAACAAATTTATATTTAAATATTAAATATTATATATTTGTAATATAATTATTTTTACTAATACTACAAATAAGATTTTAATATTCAAATTCTTCATAATTATCTTTGTCTATTATTTTATTTTTTTGTTTTTGTAATTTTTTTGTTAATTTATTTTTTAAAAATAAATTTTCATCAACTTTTCTTTTAGGAACTAATATTATTTTATCTGATTTTTTAATTATTTTGTTAATTTTTTCAATAAATTGTTGATTTTGTTTTTCTAATATAAGTTTTGTTTGTTCAAATTTAGTTTCTCTTTCAATTTTTTTCATTAATTTATCATATTCTACTGGATATTTAAGTTTATCATCCTTTTTTAGTTTAATTAAAACATTAAATAATTTCTCAATTAAATCTATTTTTTCAATAATTTTTATATCACTTATTTCTATTGTTTTATCAATATTCATAAATTCATATAAATTATTAAATATATAATCAATTTTCATATTCAATTTATTTGAAATATCAATAATATTATTCTTTTCAAAAATTAAATTTTCATATAAAATTTTATTTTTTTTATTTCTTTCTTTTTCAACATTTAATTTAATTGTAGCTTCATTAATTTCTTTTTGAAGTTTTTTTTTATTATTCTCCTCAATCAATTTTTTCAACTCTTTTTTCTCAAAATTAATAGATTGATTAATAGCATTATAATTATTAAGAAAAAATGTTATTTTATCAGATATACTATTTAAATGCTCATAAAAATCATTTTCATCCTTAAACATTAATTCGTTTTTATGATTTAATCTTTTGTCTTCAATATTATAAAAAGATTCATTTATTAAATTATCTCTATTAATAACAGTTTTTTTTAAATAATTAAATAAAGTATTTTTTCTATTAAAAATTCTTTTATATTTTTGTTTTGTTGATTTTCTTGCTACATTATTATTATTTTCCACACTTTGTTTCATTTCAATTTTATTTATATAATATGTTAATAAATTTTTATCAAATATTAATTCACTAATATCTTGTTTTGAAAATTTTTCTATTAATTTAGTTTTATTTTTAACAGTCATTAAATAATATTTTATTTGCAAATGATCTTTTAATACATAAATTAATTTAATTATTTTATATTTTAATCTTTCAATATCATTTTCTAAATCTTTAATTTTTATTTCATTTATTCTGCTAATCTCAGTTTCTTTTACTAAAGTATCATTTAATTTTGTATCATATAAATCATAAAGTTTTATATAACTTTCAAATAATTTCCCATTTTTTTTTAATAATGAAAATTTTTCTTGATATTCACCTATTTGATTCTTTAAATTTGTTTCAATTCGCTCACTTAAATTTTTTTTTAATGATATAAGAAATTTACCTTTAATTTCATTTTTAACTTTATTTTTAAAATCATTTAAATTTTCAGCTCTTAATGTTGGCAATTTAAATATTGTATAACAATTATATTTAAAATCACTTTTATTTTCTTTTATTATTTTATATTCTTTTTCTTTTAAATTATTTTGTGTATAAGTGTTGTTTAAATAAGTTTGTAATTTAGATTTTGAATTACTTACTGAACCTTTATTTGAATTTTCTTTTAAATTAATTAAATTTATTCTAATTGGATTAGTTCTTTTTGTACAATTAGACGTTTTATATATAACAGATTGAACAAAATTATTTTTTTTATCTGAGGAAATACACTTATTATTTTTATGATTTAATTTAATTTTTTCATAAAGAAAATCTTTATGAAAATTCATCAATTTCAAATTTAATTTTGGCTTATGTTTATAAAAATTGCTAGTTATAGTTTTATTTTGATTTGATGTTTGTGTTGATTGAGTATTTGATAATAGTGTTTTTGTTTTTGTTGATTTTTTTTTAATAAAAAATGTTCTATTGAAAATATAATCATTAGAAAAACTATATTCAGTCTCTATTGAACTATTTTTAAACGTTTTATTATTTTTTAAAGATATTTCCATTATATATTTAAATAATAAATTAATAAAAATTTAGAATAAATTAACTTAAAATAATTTTTTTATTTTTTTAAAATTTACAAATAATTATGTCATATGATTATTCTGATTTTTCAAATTATATTTTAAAAGAAACAATAGGAGAAGGCAATTTTGGAAAAGTAAAATTATCAATTTTTACTCCAACAGGTGAAAAATTTGCAATAAAAATTGTAAATAAAAATAGAATAAAAGAAAAAATGAAAAAATTAATCACAAATGAAAATGAAATAATAAAAAGTTTCAACCATATAAATGTAATATATGTTTATCAAATAATAGAACAACCAGAAAATTATTATATTATAATGGAATATTGTGAAAAAGGAGAATTATTTAATTATATAGTAGAAAATAAAAGATTAGAAGAAGAAGAAACTTCAATTTTTTTTTATCAATTAATAAATGGATTAGAATATATTCACAGTAAAAATATATGTCATAGAGATTTAAAACCAGAAAATTTATTATTAACAAAAAATAAAATTATAAAAATAATTGATTTTGGTTTATCACATAAATTAAATAATAATTTATTATTAACTAAATGTGGAAGTCTATCTTATGCTTCTCCAGAATTAATAACCAGAAAATGTTATGATGGAATAAAAAATGATATTTGGTGTTGTGGTATTATTTTATATTCAATGATAACATACATAAACTTTTTTATAAATAGAATTATGGTTTGTATTGTATTCAATTATACTCGAAAAATTTTCATTACAATGATTATTATTTTTTGTTTTTGAATTTATTTTATCAATTTTTGTATTTTTAGAAATCTGTTTATTTTTTTTAATTATATTATCTATAAAATTTAATGTTTCTAAATAATTATTGTTTTTTATATTATTAAATTTTATTTCTTGTTCATTTAAATAATCTAAAATAGATTTTGGTTGAAAACTTTTAATGTTTTTTAAATTTATAATTAAATTATTTAAAGAATTTTTTTTAAATAAACGAAAATAAATTTTATTAGCTTCACTTATTGATTCATATTAAGAGATTGATTCTAGAATATAAATTATTTTTTTTTTTGACATTTATAAAATATAGATTAATAATAAATAAATTTACAATTTATTTAATAATTAATTTTTAGAAAATTTATTTACAAAACGAATTTTATTAATAGAAAATTTTTATCAGCAATAAAAAAATAATAAAATATTGTTTTAAATAAAATAAATATTTTAACATATAAAATCATCATTATATAGCCAATAAACTTTTTTTTTTCCAAACTTACAATGAATTTTTTTATGCAAATTTTCACTGACTGTATTTCCAATAATAATATGAGTAAATGGAACTTGATTTTCCCAAAATAAAAAAGCAGTTTTTAGAATAGTACTTCCATATCCTTTTTTTCTAAATTTTTCTTTAACATAAAGTAATCCAATAGAATAATGTAAATGTCTTCCAACATAACCTATTAATTCATTATTTTCATAATATCCTAATAAATTATTTTCTTTAAATATTTCTTCGATTTCTTTTTCATGATTTTCACCTCTATATGTTTTTTTTACATATTCTAAATCTTCTTTTTTTAATTGCATTAAATTATTATTTTCTAATTTTTCTCCACAATAAACTGCTTGACTACAAATATCTGTATTTTTAAATTTTTTTTTTAACAATTCAAATAATTTTTGGTTTAATGTAGTAATTATTTTTATTTTATATTTTTTAAGTTCATTAATTATATTATCACACTCAGAATCAACACAATCAGTTATATAAAAAGAATGTTTAGTTAATAATAAAATAAATGCTTTTTCTGTTGATAATAAAATTTTATGAGGCATTCTAAGATATTGAATAATATTTGCATAAGTAATTGTATCTTTAATACATTCATCAATAAACATAAAATAAAAAAATATTTTTTTATTATTATTAAATCATCTAATAAAAAAATTAATAATAGTAAAATAATAAATATTAAAAAAAAGTTTAATAATAAAATTACTGGGGATTGGGATTGGGCCCAATCCCCAATTTTTCATTTAATATATTTTTATTTAATATATAAATTTAAATTATAAAAAATATTTACATTTATATTATTGATTAATATAAAATATTTTCATCATTAACAATTAATAAAATAAAATAATTAAAATGAATGATAATAAACTTGATAGTTATTCATCAAAAGGCAATATTTCAGATAATGAAATTGAATTAAACCAAATTTTTAATGAGCAATATAATCAAATTTTATTCGAATATTCATAATTTAAATAAATATCAATTTATCAATTTATTGATAAATCGTGTTAATTTGAATAAAAAAAATTAAGTTTTACCTGATGGGGCAAAGTGATCCCTCCCTGCGGCCTCTGGAACGTTTCTCTGTCTGACCCTGCACTGTAATAAAAATAATAATATTATAGTTCATAAGAAATAAAATAATAAAAATAATAATATTGTAGAATGTAAGAAATAAAATAATAAAAATAATAATATTATATATATAACAGTTTGAATAAAATTATTTTTTTTATCTGAGGAAATACACTTATTATTTTTATGATTTAATTTAATTTTTTCATAAAGAAAATCTTTATGAAAATTCATCAATTTCAAATTTAATTTTGGCTTATGTTTATAAAAATTGCTAGTTATAGTTTTATTTTGATTTGATGTTTGTGTTGATTGAGTATTTGATAATAGTGTTTTTGTTTTTGTTGATTTTTTTTTAATAAAAAATGTTCTATTGAAAATATAATCATTAGAAAAACTATATTCAGTCTCTATTGAACTATTTTTAAACGTTTTATTATTTTTTAAAGATATTTCCATTATATATTTAAATAATAAATTAATAAAAATTTAGAATAAATTAACTTAAAATAATTTTTTTATTTTTTTAAAATTTACAAATAATTATGTCATATGATTATTCTGATTTTTCAAATTATATTTTAAAAGAAACAATAGGAGAAGGCAATTTTGGAAAAGTAAAATTATCAATTTTTACTCCAACAGGTGAAAAATTTGCAATAAAAATTGTAAATAAAAATAGAATAAAAGAAAAAATGAAAAAATTAATCACAAATGAAAATGAAATAATAAAAAGTTTCAACCATATAAATGTAATATATGTTTATCAAATAATAGAACAACCAGAAAATTATTATATTATAATGGAATATTGTGAAAAAGGAGAATTATTTAATTATATAGTAGAAAATAAAAGATTAGAAGAAGAAGAAACTTCAATTTTTTTTTATCAATTAATAAATGGATTAGAATATATTCACAGTAAAAATATATGTCATAGAGATTTAAAACCAGAAAATTTATTATTAACAAAAAATAAAATTATAAAAATAATTGATTTTGGTTTATCACATAAATTAAATAATAATTTATTATTAACTAAATGTGGAAGTCTATCTTATGCTTCTCCAGAATTAATAACCAGAAAATGTTATGATGGAATAAAAAATGATATTTGGTGTTGTGGCATTATTTTATATTCAATGATATGTGGTTTTTTACCTTTTGATGGTGAAAATAATGATGAATTATTTAAAAATATTTTAAAATGTAAACCATATTTTCCTAATTTTATTCCTAATATTTGTAAAGAGTTAATAATTAAAATTTTAAATCCTATTCCTGAAAATAGAATTTGTATTCATGATATTAAAAAAGATTCTTTTTATTTAAAAGGAAAAGAATTATATAATGCTAAATATTTGGATTTTGAAAAAAATGTTTTGAATAATAGGGTTATTAATAAGAATAATAATGTTAAAAACAAAATTAGGAGTTTAAAAATAGTAAATAGGAATAATAAAGATATTATTTTATATAAAAAATTAAAGTTAAATTCTAATATTGAATTAAAGGAAATTAATAAAGAAAAAAATAGAAATGAAGAAAATAGTATTTTTAATACTGATAATATTATAAAACATAAAAATAAAATGAACCATAGTAATAATATTAATATTCTTCAAATGAGAAATAAAAAAAATAATGTTTTATCACCTAATCATAGTTTAAAAAATCAATTTATAAATGAAGGAGTTTTTAGAGAATTTTCTCCTGGTTTTCTTCCAATGAAAGAAATAATAGGAATTAAAAGAAAAAAAAATAATATTCTTAATTTAAATAATTCAAATTTGGTATTAAGTAATATTAATTACAATATCAATCATTTAAAATTAAAAGACCATAATAATAAAGATAAAAATATGAAAACAAGATTAAATGATATAGAAAAAAATTTTTATTTAATAAAACAAAATAAAAAAAATAATTCAACTTCTCCAAAAAATGATATAAATATTAATAATTATTACAAAGAATATAAAGATTATGATTCAGTTACAAAAAAGACTTATTGTATGATAATGAATTCAATGTCTAATAAATTAAAATTTAAAAAAAATAAAAGAAATAGTGAAGCTTTAAGTATAATTAGTAATTTAAGTAATTATAGTAATTATTCTAGTAATAATAATAAATTATATTCAAGAAATGAAAAATTACTTTCTAATTCAACCCCAAGAGATACTTTTAATTATTTACCTATTTTACAAAATCAATTTTGAAATTTGATGATTTTATATTTTAATTTTGTATAAGTTTTTTTATAAAATATTTTTTTATATTGTAAAAAATATTATAAATGATTTTCGAATATAAAATTTAAAGTTTATATTTTAAATATTTCTATGCTTTAATCTTAATCTTATATAATCATATATACTTATATTCACATTTCTAAAAATAAAATAATCTATTTATAAACTAATTTATTTATTATTTTTTTTAACTTCAAATAAAGAAAACTTATTCTTTGAATTAAGGTTAAAAAAATCATCATTCGAAAAAATTGTACAATGAATATCATTAATTTCATTATTAAAATTGTCATTAATACTTATAAATTCTATAAATTTTTTTTTTGCAATTGTTTCAACTTCTTTTATATATCTTTCATTTTCTGTTTCTTTCATAATTTCTAAATTATCTCTAAAAGTTAAAGTATTTTCATTTAATCCAAAATGTTCTTCTAAATATATTCTATTACTACAAAGAAAAATATTTTTATAAAAATTAATATAAGTCATATCAAATAATTCTTTAATTTGACTTTTTAAGTAATATAATTTTGCAACAATTTTTTTATTTTTATCTTTATCTTGTTTATATTTAGAACTAATTTTATTTGATAAGAATTCTTTTAGAGAAATATTAGAAAGAAATTTATTATGCTTTTTTGTTACATTTTGTGTTATTTTTCCAGCAATTTTTCTTAAACGAAATCTTTGAAATCCATCATAAAGAAATTTTATATAATCATTTACAAATTTAATAATAAAATTATGATACATTACTTTTATTTTTCTTAAAATATTATCGAAACTCATTTTTGTATGAATTGGAATTATTTTATTCTTATAATTTTGTTTTTTAGCTCTTCCTCTTTTATATGAAACAAATTCCTTTTGATTAATTGTTTTTTTAATTATTGTATTAGGTTTGATTTTTATAATTTCTTTTTTTAAAGATATTAATTGATTCTGAAGTATATTATAACTTTGAGCAAGAATTAAATTAATTTTTAATTTTAGAAAATTTTCTTGATTAAATAAGGAAGAATCCACCATTATTATATATAATTGTTTAATATAAATACTATATTATGATATTATAATATTTATTATACTATAATTAATTTATTTTTTTTTTGAACTTATTTATTTAAAAATTTAATCTTTTTTATTCAAATTGATATTTTATTGCTTTTATGATTTAAATGAAATAAGTTATGAATAAAACATAATTTTAATTAATTTATTAAAAAGGAAAAATTAAGTTTAATATTATAAACTTTTCAACAATAAAATATAAATATAATTTATAAAAATTAAATATAATTTCCATTTTAAACATAAATTCATAATTACTTCATTTGCAAATTTTAATTAAATAATCAAATAAAGGAAAAAACTATAAAAAATAAAAAATACCTCAAAAAAAAATAAAAAAACCAAAAAAAAAAAACCGAAAAAAAAAATCAAAAACAAAAAAATAAATAAGAAAATATTATAAAAAATAAATTTTTTTTAAATCTCAAATAAAAAAAGACAAAATAACCAAGTAAAAAAAATTTAAAAAGACCTTCAATGAAAACTTAATGATCATCTTCAATCATAGCAGTAAGAACATCTTTAATAAGAACTTTAAATTCATCAAAATCAATTTTTCCAGAATGATCAGTATCTAAATGTTCAAGTACTTCTTTAACATCTTCTTTTGAAGGTGGTTCTGCTCCCATATCATTTGATATTTGAGCCATTACTTTTTCTAATTCACTTTCGTCAATTTGTCCTGATTTATCTGTGTCTACACTGTCAAATGCTACTTTTGCTACTTCATTTAATTTCTTTTCATTGTTTAAAATATCTTTTATTGTACTTGACATTTTTTTTTTTCTTTTGTTTTATATGATTTTTTATTTTTTAAAGGTATTATATTTTATTTTTTTTTTAAGTTTTTTAATTTTTTTAATATTTTATTTTAATTAAATACTTTAATTTTTTTCATTTTTATTTTTTTTTATTTTATGATTATTTTTATTTTTCTTTTTTTATTATATTTGAATATTAACTATTAAATTATTTATTCATAAAATATTTAATAAAATATATTTTTTTTGAAAACATAATTATACATTTAATATAAGCAAATTTATAAATGTTTTAATAAAACACATATAAAATATAAATTAAAAAATGGAAGAAGCAAGATTTTTCTATTATTCAAATTTAGCGAAATATAGTATAACAAATACTTTTATATTAATTATATTAATAATAATAGAAATGTATCCTATTTTAATTGATTTTATGGAAGCACCTTTTATTTTAAAAAATTATTTTAATAATATAAAAAATTCATATTTAAATGATAATATTAATCATAAACCACTTATTGGTATTAAAAAAATGAACTTATATAAATTATTTAGGAAATTAAAAAATGAAGATAAATTATATCCTCTTTATATTTTAATACCTATGTTATTACTTGTAATAACTTATATTATTTTTTTTATTGTTTTTTCAATTGTTGATAAAAATAATAGGGATAAAGGAATTCAGAGAAATAATTCTCTAGTAACATTTTTTAAAATATTTTTTGTTAATTTATATCATATAGTTTTTAGAACAACTGCACTTTATTTATATGATGTAATAATAACTTATTTAATTTTTTCTAAAAATTTTATTATCATCATTATTACAATTATAATGTTTACAATAACAATTTATTTAAATATTGAATATTTTGGAATATTTAGATTAAATATTAAATATGATTTAGATTATAAATATGTTTATGATGGAAAATTTATGTTATATGCTGATTATTTAACACTAATAATTAAAATTTCAATTTGCTTTATTCATAATGTTGAATATGATACAATAGTATGTTTTTTTATTATATTTGAATTTGTAATTGCAATAATTTCAGTTTTTAAATTTACATATTTAGATTGTTTTAATTTTCTTAATTGTATTAAAGGAATGTTTTTTATATTATTTAATTTTATATATATATTAAATTTCATATTTCCAAGAATAACAAAGAATTATAAATTATATTATATATATCTTGGAATATCAATTTTATGTTCAATTGTCATAACATTTTATTTAAGACATTGTAAAATATTAAAAGTAATTAGAGCAGAAATTATTCCTGAAAATAATTTATTAACCCAAGAAAAATTTGAATTATTATGTGAATATTATCAATATCCTAATTTTAATCATTTATTAAATCAAATTTGTTTTGCTATGAAAATTAAAGCTTCAGATGAAGATCTTCCTTTAATTCAAAAAACAAATGTTCAAAAAAATATAAAATCAGGAATAAAAAGTTTAAAAGATAATAATATTTTATTACATCATTTCTTAAATTTTATTTCAGAAAAATTTAAAGAAGATAGTGAAAATATTTATTTAGATAAAGATATAAATTTATTTTATTATATAATTTGTAAAATTTATTTAGAATTAATGACAAACCAGCAAAATAATTTTTATTTATTATTTGAAACTAGAAAAATATTATTAAGATTAAGAAAATCAAATTTAGTTTTATATTATGATTTGAAATTTTTTTACGAATTATTATGTCAAGAATATGCATATCAAAATAATGTAAATTTTTTAATATATAATGATGCTTTTTATAAAATATTTGAATCAGTAAAATATTTTTTAAAAGAATGTCAATTATTCATTCAAAAAAGAAATTTTTTAATTACCAAAAATTACATTAATTTAGCAAAACAATTAAGTGAATTTAAAGAAAAAGTAAAATTCAATTATGATATATTATCAACATCTTCATATAAAGATGAATATCAAAGAATAATATTAAGAATTGTTTTAGAAAGTTTATTAAATATAGGAATAATAAAAGGTTCTTCTACAATGTTAATGAATGAAGAATTTACTATATATGAAGAAATGTTAGATAAACAATTTCAAATTGATCAACATTTAAAAATTAGAATTCATTTAAAAAATATGGGAACTGAAATAATAAAAATTGGAAATGAATTAAATTTTTTTTGGAGTAAAAGTATTGATTCAATGTTTCCATATCAATTTGTAAACATAGCAAAAAAACAATTATATTATGATTTTGAAACACAAGAAAAAAATTTTGGAGGACAAATGTATAAATTTTTTATATGGGATAATGATAAAAATTTAAAACAATTTATTTATATTTATAAAATTTATCCTATTATAAAAAAAGATATAGCTTATTTAGATGGAATTTATCAATTAGGAAATGAAAATTTATTAATTACAGAAATGGATCTTACAACAAAAAAAGAAAAAATCATTTTAACTAGTAAATCTTTACAAAAATATATTTATATTAATCAAAAATTAATTGATATGTTAGAAAATTTTAGTTGTTATATTAATTTAAATTCTTTTGTTCATATTCATGAAAATTATTTTTTCCATTTAACTACTTATTTAAAATATTTAAAAAGTTTATTAGATAAACTAATTAATATGTGTGGAAAAGAAGAATTAAATTCATTATCTTCATTAATTCAAGATATTAAAAATGTAGAAATTTCAAATTTAAGTGATATTAACTTTCAATTAATAAATATATATTCATTAATTGATAATGATTTTGCATTCCAAAAAGAATTTAGATTTTATAGTTTAAAACAAATAAAAGATAGATATTCATTAAAACAAATATCAATAGGAAGATGGGATAATAAAGAAGATTTAATAAATACTAATAATCCACTATTTATTTCTAATCAAAATGACTTAACTTCAGTCATAAATGCATTTGAATCAAATTCAATTTCTTCTGTTTCAGGAGGATTAGATATTTTAATTTTAAATAATTTAACAAATAAAAGAAAAGTTGGTTCAAAAAAAAATCAAAATAAAAATATAATGATTATTCTTATTTTTAATTTTTTAGTTATTTTAGTGGCAATTTTTGCTTTAATTTATGAAAATAATTTGAATAATTTATTATTACATAAAATATCTTTTTATAAAGCAGTTTATTCTTTCAATACTTTAATTTTAAATACTATGTTTGGATATTATTCATTATTATGTTATGTTAAAAATGATGGAGAAAAATGCATTCATGAAATGAAAATTTATTTAAATGATATTGGATTTCCTGAAATATATACATTTAATCAATATGAACATGAATTAAAAGTTTCTTATTTAAGTGAAACATTTAAAAATTTAAAAAAAGAAGTAGAGAAATCAAAAGATGATGATATTAAACAATATTTATCTTCAAAAAAAGATGAAATTCATTTATCTTTTGAAAATCATATTTTAAGATATATTATTGAAACAGAACAAAGTTTTGATTATTTAATGGGAAGTTTTATTAATAAATTAATTGTAACTACTAATTCAGATGATTTTCAAACTGCAGAAATTTATCCTGTAATAGTTAATGATAATTTTCAACCTATTAAATTAGTTAATATTAATAATTTAACAGAATTAGGAAATACTCAAATTTATGTTTATGAAATAATGACTTCTTATTTAGATTATTCAAATCATTTTTATGATATGCAAGAAATTATTGAAGAAAAAGCTAATAATCAAATAATAAAAAATAAAAATACTTTAATTGTTTTTATAATTGCATTAATCACTTCTAATATTTTAGTTATGGGAATTTGTTTTTATTTTTTTAAAGATTTTAAAATAATTATTAATGAAAAATTACAATCTGTAGAGATTTTATTAAAAAATGATACAAATATAGAAATATTTAATAAAAAATTACAAATAATAAAAGTATTGTTTAGATTATATAGACAAAATCCAATAGAATTATTAAAAAAATTAAATGAAAATATAAAGCTTCAAAATAAAAAAGAAAAAGAAGTAAATAATAATAATATAAATAGTATTGAAGGTAATTTTGAAATTCAAAATATTAAAAATAAAATATATGATTTATCCTTTATAATAAATCCATTTATTTTCATATTATTAAACTTAGTAATAATATATATAATATATAGTGTAATCTTTTTTATAATATCAAATAAAAGTTTTAATTCATTAAATTATATTTGTAAAATAATTGAAATAAGTTCATATAATTGTTTACAATATTTCTTAGAATTAGGAATAGTTCAATTATATCAATTTGTAAAAATTCCAGAAAATGCACTTTATAAAACATTAAACGCAATATATAAAAATAAATCATCAAATGAAAATAAAAATGCATATGTAGATTTATTAAATATAAATCAAGATATAATACAAAAAGAAAAAAGTTTAAAAGAATTACAAAAAGAAATTGGTTATACAAAAAATTTAATTACTTTAAATTGTTCAACTTTATTTTCACAACTTAATGATGAAAGATTTTCTATTATTTTTAAAGAACATACTGAAGTTGATTATGAAAAGATTTTAATAGAATATTGTAAAACTATTCCTTCTTTACAATATGAAGATGAAGATTTATTATTAAAAGATTTAACTTATTCTATGATGAAATTATTATTAATAAATTATAATAATGATGATTATATTCCTCATTATAATCCTTCTGAACTTTATTCTGTTACAATTAAATCACTTGAATTATATCGTCCTTTGAAAATTTATTTAGGTGAACATTATTTTCTATATTTAGATAATAAAACAAATTCCCATTTTTATATATTATTAGCTTTTTTATTAGGGAATATTATTTTAGAAATTATTTATTTTATAATTATTAAAATTAGAATTATTGATAAGATTGAGAAAATTAATAAAGATATGAATAAATTATTAATAATGTTGAAGTGCACAAATTAATATTTTTTTATAAATTAAAATGAATATATAAATAAAAAATTTTTTGAAATATTTATAAATGATAATAATAAATTTGATATTTTTATTTCTAAGGTTTTCATATGTATAATAATTTAATATTGAAATTAAAATATTCTTTAATTTTTATATAAAATCATAAATAAAATATAATTGAAAGATATTAAATTATGAAATTAATATTTGAAAAGTTTTTAATTTATAAATAAGAAAATGTTCAAAATAATAGTAATAAAATGAAATAATTTATTGAAAATAAATAAATATAAATAAATATTTAAAAAATTATATTAAAAAAATAAATTATATATATAAATTTTATCATAATACATAAAACTAAAAAATAACAATTTTAAAAAAAAACCATATAAATAATTTCATATCCAATAATAAATTATATTATTAAAAGATTAATAAAATAAAAATAGAAAAATAATCAAATATATACTTATTTAAAAATAAACATTTCATCAAATAATTGAATAAAAAAACCTATAAAAAAACGATATATAAAATAAGACAAACAAAAAAATAAATTATAAATTTGTCTTTACTGGAACTCTTCTAGCAATATAAACAGATTTTTTACATCCTTTAAATACATTTTTACCATAATTAACTAATGGTTTAGGTTTCTTAATACAAGTACAATAATTTTTTTGACATCTTTTACAAAATAATTTTTTTTTAATTAGTTCATTTAAAATTTGTATTACTTCAGAAACAGTTTCATTATCAGAAGAATCTTTTGTACTAAAATCAATATCAATTTGAATTGATTTTTCCATTTCTAAAATTAATTCAATTGATTCTGATTGAAAGTCTTCTTCCATTATATAATTTATGTTTTGAAAAAATTCTTTTTCTGTTTCATAGTGTTCTGAGAATGTTTCTATTTTATTTCCTATTGTTTTATTTAGATTTTGTGAAAAAGTATTGAAATCTTCATTCATAATCTTTTTTTATTTTTTTAAAAGTTTTTACAAATTAAATATTAAAAAATTGGAATGATAATAATATAGAAAAATAGAAAAATCTTTAATTATTATTTAAAAAAAATCATTTTTGTTAATTTTTTATTATTTAATTTTTTTCTAAAATAATTAATAATAAAAAATAATTATTTATTAATTAAAATAATCAAAAAATTAAATAAAAATAATAAATTTATTTGATTCCTTCTTTCTTACACTTTTCAACAAATATTCTTACTTTTTGTAACATATTCCAATCATCAAATAAATTTTTTAACATTTTATCATCACAATTTATAATTTTAACATTACTTTCTTTAGGATTGAATTCAGATATTAATTCTTCATAAAATTCAAAAAAATCAATTTCAACTTTTTCAATATTATAATCATTTCTTAAATTATTATTTTTAAATACTTCTTCAAGAAAATTACTTAAATTAATATTTAATTTTCCACCAATAATTAAATTATTATTTTCATTATCATTTTTAATAAAAGCTTGTTTTAAATAATTAATCATATATTTTTCTAAATTTTCACTTTTTGAAAAATCATCATTTATAAATTTAAAAATCAATTTACAATATTTATAAACTGTACTTTCACCTGAACTTCTAATTCTTTCATCTTCATAACTATTTTCATTATATTTAAATTCATGTTTATAAATTATTTTTTTATGTAAACGTCTTCTTAAAAAAGTTTTTGATATCTTTTGAACATAATTTGATGTTGGAAATTGTTCTTGTAAAATTTCTAATAAATCTTTATCTACTTTTTTCTTTTTATTATTTGAAGTTATTTTTTTATCTTTTGATAATATTAATCTTTTTTTATTTTTATTTTTTGAATTATTATTATTTCTCTTTGGATTTTTTTTCTTTTTCATTTTTAAATTTTCATTTTCTATTAACTCAATTTCTTTCATTTCATTTTTTTCAAATATTTCATCATCATTAATTAAAGAATCAAATTCTTTTATTAATTTATTATAATGTTCAGATTTGAATAATTGAGTATATAATTCAATTTTATTTGATATTTCATTATATAAATTAATTAACTCTTCATGTTGTTCAGCATTTCTATGATTTAATTGTAAATCAGTAATATTCATTGTATCAGTTTTATCATTTTCATTTAGATTTATTTCATTTAAAGCATTTGATACTTTATCTTTTATTTCTTTATAATTTTGACAATAGGAATCTAATTTATATTTTAATTTCTTTTCTATTTTCAAAACTGGTATTATTATTGATTTTGATGCTCCATCTAGAATTAATTGTAATTCTTTGATTTTATCTAATGTTAAATCTGAGTTTATTGAAATATTTTTAAATGTTGATGCTATATATGATGGAGATACTAAATTAGACATTTTGTCCATATTTAATTTAAAATTAAAAATTCACTTATTTATCAATTTTAGGTATTTTTTTGAAAATGAATTAGATAAAATATAAAAAAATTATAAATAAATATCATTGATAATTATTTAAAAAATAATTGAATAATGATTATATCATATAATAAAATTTTAAACTCATGAATATAAAATTATAAACTTTATAATAAATTATCAATTTATGAATAATATAATTTGTATAATTGATTAAACATTTTTGAATTTTAAATTTTTTTTATTTATTAATTATATTTTTTTTAAATTAAATTAATTTATTTTTTTTTATTTTGCCTGATTCTTAAAATTTATGCTAAAACAACTTACAAAAAATAACAATTTAATTAAAAAAAATATATGAATAAATGATGAGATTGAAAAATATTTGCTCTTTTTTTAATATATTATAATAATCATCTTTTCTAAATTCATATTGACATGAAAAAAAATATCTTTTTATATCTTTTAATGAGATTTTTGATATTGTTTTATTCTACTACAAAAATATAATTTAATTTAAGTAAATGAATTCTTAATTGAAGAATATTTTATAATTTCTTTTTTTCATCTTTATTTTTACTTTCTTTTTATGAAAAATTTTCTATGATTAATTTTTTTCTTTTTGACATTATCCTATAAATATTATTATTTAAATAAAATAATTTATCTAATATTAATTATTAATTATATAATTATTAAATCTAGTCTAAATTAAAAAATTTTGCTTAAAAAATTTGTTTTTTAAAAAAAAGATTTATGCAATTAAATTTTTTTTAAAATTCTTCTATTGTTGTCTGTACTTCTTAATAAAGAGGAGAATCTATTCAATTCTTTTTTAAAATAATCTCCAGAATAATTATTAAAATTTAAATTATCATAAGAATTATATATTGGAAATTTAAAATATCTTTGATTTTCATTTGTATTTCTAGTATTATTTACTAAATTATTAATTTCATTAGTTTTTTCATTATAAAAACTATTTTTTTGATATAATTTTTCTCTATTTATCCAATTATCAATACTATCTAAAGGATTTAATAAATTAGGAGATGTAAAAGTATATTTATAACTCAATAAATTATTATTATTATTATTTTGATAAAAATTATTATTTTTATTAAAAAAATTCTTATATAATTTTAATGGTTGAATTTCAATATTATTTTTTGTTTCAAATTTATATTTTTGAAAAGGTGTACTTTTATAAATATCATCATTATTATTATAAGCAGTGTTTAAAAGAGAATTTTTTTTATCATTATTTTTATTAGGATATTTATAAATACTTTTTGCTCTTCTATTAGATTCTTTTTGAAGAGATTGAATTCTTCCATACAACATTGATATTTTATAATCATATAATTTTGATTTTTGAGATTTCCTTAAAGCTTCCATATTTGATACAATTGGGTTATATTCTGGTCTATTATTTTTTTGTTTAGTTTGTTTTTTTTGAGTTGTATTATTTCTTTTTTCTTCATTTTTATTTTTAATTCCATATAATAAATTATATATTTGTAAATAACCTTTATTTCTTTCCATTAAATTATTTAATGCTATTTTTCCATCAATTTTTTTTTCTTTATTTGTTTGATTGTTTAAATTACTATTTTCTGTATTTAATTCTTGAGGAAAATTATTGTTATCAGTATTCTTATTATTATCTACATCTTTTTCTTCTTCCATTTTTTTCTTATAAAAAAAATTTTATAAATTATTTTTTTTTATTTAAAAAATATCAAAGAATTATAATATTATCTAAAAATATATTTGTAAATTTTTATGTAATTATTTAAATAATGTATTTTTGAAAATTATAAGAAGAAAAACTATATAAATATATTATATTTATTATTTTTTACTTTTTTTTCCAAATTTTAATTTTATAAAAAAATTATAATAAAGTAGTTTTAATCAAAAAAAGAAATATTATTCAAAAATGTATCAATTAATTAATTTCATTTATATAAATAATAAAATATAAATTTATAATTATAATAAATATCTTAATTTAATATAAATTTA